>LAZJ01000365.1:15506-200412 GCA_006503525.1 Cryphonectria nitschkei | reverse complement strand
GTTTATTTTTTTTTTTTTGGTTATCTTCTTCTTCTGCATACCTTTCTGTTTTGGCCCGCCCCAATTTTTCTTTTGGGAATGGTAATTTTGAAGTGAGAGGGGGAGATGGTCGAGAGCTAACTGTTCGAGACAGCTGGAATAGGAAATATCAGCACAGCTGAAAGAGGGAGAGGAGGGGTCTGGCCGGTCGTAGCGCGGGAGCTCATCACATCACATTTCACGAAGGAGCACATGAGGGTGGGGTGACTGTGTGCTTTTTTGATTGATTTTGTGACTGAAGACAGGTCACTTTCACTTAGTCTTCTTACATGCATAGACTTTGGGTTAGAACTGACTGCCTTGTCGGGGAAAAGAAAAAAGGGGGGGAGGGGTCTTTTATGGAAGGAAACAATTGAAGCCGAGGTGGAGAACATTGGGAAGCATGGGAATGGAGTCGTGGAGAGATTTGATCTGACCTTTTGGCATTGCTGCTTAATTGCATCTTGTGGCCAGGGAGTTTATTGATCCACTAGCCACTTACCATGACACACTATCCCAACAAAATCCCCATGTTATTTCTATGCAACTGTTGGTCCATGCCATGCGCATACTCAACGCGTTTGCGGAAATTCTGCAAAAAACATACTTTACTTACCGTCACTTATTCGGAACATCTCGTATCCGGCCTTTCAGTCTGGTCTGTATATCCACTCAGTATTCCACAACCACCCCCCCCCCCCGGGTTCCCGGCAAGCCGCACCGACTATCTTCAAGTTTATAAGCTTGCGGCTGAACTAGAATCTAGCATGGCCTGCTGACTGACGCGTACCTGACTAGAAGAGTACACCAAGGTTTGTGAACAGCGATGACCCTCATCATCTAGCCGATCAACCGGCGGGCCTCTTCCTTCCGGCTCCCCCCAGATGTCCTAGTTAAGTTACCAGAAGATACAGAGCCTCCAGGGATATTCTCTGCCCCTTGCTGTAGATCTCAGGGGAGGGGGGCGGTTCAAGCCCGCTACCATGCAAGTATACAGAGGAGTAAAAATGATCGACGATCTGCGTCGAGGGGGCAGCGCAGTCACAAGTGACAGAAAACTACCAAGGAGTTAGTTCAGGCACAAGGGAGGCTACTTATGTAGGTCAGTAGATCTGGTGGAGAGACGGAGAACCTTCGTTTCCTTGGGGGGGTCGTGGTATCGCTGCAGTAGTTCGTTTGTACACTCGGACAAGGTATCCTCGTCTTCGGTTCCGCGACCCCCCCCCCCCCCAACCCATCGGGAGGCGAGATGTTTCCGTCCCTTCAGACCCATCATTATCATCATCATCATCATCATCATCACGATCATAGACCTTAAGATTGACGGTCGTCATCTGTGCTTGGACCTGCCTTGTAGACGTAGCCAAGACTCCTCGAGACCGAGGCATCTCCATTACCGATTTGTCATATTCAAGGCTGGTGGCGAGGATTTAAGGGGGTCTCTTTTCTTCTTTTTCTTTGCTCTGGGTCTTAGTTGAGAGGGACACCCTGTCGACACATGAAGATGAAGAATCGCGACTGGAGGCGATCTCTCTGAAGCCAGGTTGTCCCTTCTGTAGTGGAACTAGTTAGAGCAGTGATGATGATTGTGTTCGCTTTCATGAGTACATAGTAATGAGTTAATGAGTCGATGCTAGACGCGATGTTCAAAGACACGTATGACCACAATCTAAGATTTGGCATTACACCTGCTCTAGAACTCGGGTAAATGTCTGATGGGAATGGTCCTGAGAATAGGTAGTCATTTCGCCACTGAGTAAACTTGATAAAGGGACGGGATTGTGTGATCTACCTCTGTAAGTACTCCAGGTATTAGTCAATACGCGGATGCCAACAACAACTCGCTCTATACCACATACACTTAAAAGAACTTATGCAGTCTCACAGTAATCCCCTAACCCTCATAGACACAAATACAATGACATGGGAAGTCGATATGCGTGAGTCAACAGAATCGTACGACACGATCAATGCCATGAGTCTTCCGAGGTAATGGTGCATCCAGCCACTCGAGAGCATGTAATTACATACACAATCCAGTCCTATCTCACTTTACAACCAAGCCGCAAAAAGAAAACTCGATCTGTCAACTTTCATGGCTGAACACTTCCTCTGTTTCACTCGCACTTATCCGATCGGCTTCAAATGATACTCAATTCCTCGTAGTCACACCGCTGTGGGCAGGCAAATCATCTGAACTGTACAAGAGAACCTGTCTCAGGCAGACCATTCCAAGTTATTCAAGTGATTACCATTATCAAGCAACTGCCAATGAAACCCTCGCCGCTCTGAAATGCCCTTGAAATGCCTGAACCGAGGGATGGATGGAATGCTCCTACTGCAAGTAATTGCCAAAATCACCAGACTTGTAATCCACAAGGGAACAATCAAGACAATGCTGACTTTCTCCCCTTGTTGGCTTGGCACACAGTACTTTTTGCGTTCTTCGTTCTTGGTGAATCCCCCCCCCCCCACTCATCCTTTTACCTCGCTGTATCGACTAACCTAGGTTGATGCAACTTTCTGCCATGACAGTTTGTGATGTCGTGTGTTGTGTGGTGAACTTATTCATTGAGACGAGACAAGAATCAAAGGGGAAGGGAAAAAAAGCGGACTCCATTTTTTTTCGAGTGTCATTTGTCACGCACGATAAGCGTTCGTCATAAACTCCTCTTGCTACATGCCCTATCCGAGGAAAGAAAGAAGAAGAACATAATGAAAAGTGAAAAGAGACCTTCACACCGTTTAGATGGCAACAGCTGCGCCCAGGGTGTAGGTCACGGTCGAGCCGGTCAGCGGCGTATAGTAGATGAGAGGCTCAGTGCCGTTCTTGTCAGTGTAACCTCCGGACGCCGTGGTGGTGGCGGTGCCGGGGAAAGTGACGGGCACGGGCACAGAGCAGGTGTTGGAGTTGGCAGAGACGGTGACGGAGGTGATGGACTTGCCATCGTCGGCATAGTTGTAGACCAGGTTGGGCTTGCAAGCACTATTGGAAGCAAGCGTGGTTAGCATCTGATTCACAGTGATCATTGAAAAGGGAATGAGCCAGTGGTTTTTTTTCTTCTTCTTTTTCACTTACTCAAGAGTCATCCTGTTCACCATGTACGCGCCAATGTCGTCGTGCTTCATGGAGAAGATGGGCCAGTTGGTCAGACGGACCACCTCCTGGGTGACGGTCTCGACCCAGATCTGAATCAGGGACAGAGGACCGGTCACGGTGCCGACAGTCCAGGTGTCGACGTCTCCGGAGCGCAGGTTGGCCTGGTGGAACATGTAAGGGTCAGGGTGCAGACCCAGCAGGTAGCGAGAGTTGGTGGTCTTGGCATCAATGAGCAGGTTGACAAAGGAGCCCGATCCGCCGGAGGTGTTGATCCACTCCAGGGTTGTGCACTCGGCCGTGTCGCAGTTGTAGTAGATGGTGGTAGCCCAGCGGGGGATGATGGTCATGCCTGCGAAGCCGTTGGACGCGACGGTCGAGATCAGAGGGTAGAAGGTGCTGTTCGTGTTGCGGAGGACAGGACGGGTGTTGTCACCGACGACATATCGGATACCATTGTCCCACCAGGCCTGCATGGCGTCACCGTTGTGCATACCAGTGATGGCGGGCGGGATGATACCGGAGGGGGAGAACCTGGTGGCATCCCACAGGCCGATCTGCTTCAACCAGGCAATGTTGAAGAAGATCTCGCGGCTGGCGTCATGGTAGGTAGCGTTGTTGAGCTCCTCGTGGGAGAAGGTGTGGGAGATGGCGGCAAAGACGCTGGGGTTGGTGTTGAACCATGTGGCGACGGTGTCGATCTTGGCGCAGGTCAAGGTCCAGTTGTAGCTGATCCAGGTCTCAGGCCAGAGATCAGTGCCAGTGCCCAGAGGCTTGTAGAACTCAAGAGCCGTGTCCGGAGGCGAGTTGTAGTCCACAGCGTAGGCAGGGTTGCAGTACTTGCCGTCGCTGTCGGCATCGGTGGCATTGTCGATATCACCGTTGCCGTTGTGTCCAATCTCCACAAAGTAAGCAGAGCCAGAGGGGAGACGGGTGTTGATGTTGGTCTGCCAAGCAGCAAGGTAGTCCAGATCCGAGGGGCGGATACGGAAAGTCGAGCCGTTGGGATAGTACATGTCAGTCTCGAGGTGCATGTCATCGACCTGGGTGTTCAGGTAGACCTTGCGCTTGCCAACAACTGAGAGGAGATAAGCATTAGTGACAAATATCGGGACGCAATGGGATCACAGAGAGTGAAAACTTACAGAGACCACGAGTAATCCAGTGAATGTACGCATGCTGGAGGTAGTTGGAGGTCTGAGACCAATCCGTCGCCCAAGACATGAACCAGACCATCTGCTGGCGACCGCCAATGTTGTTGATGATGGCAGCAGTGGTTGTGGTGGTGTAGGCGCCTGCAGCGTCGAACGTAGCGAACTGCGTAGCAATGCTGGAGTTGGTGATGGTCGCAGGGTAGTGGTAAAGACCAGCAGTGCTAGCATTGACACCGCTATCAAACCAATCAAGGTCAGTGCGAATTCTTTTCTCCCCTTGAGAGAGGGCCGAGCCTGGTGGGCTTCAGTTTGGACTTACGTCTTGAGGTTGGCAGTGGCAAACGCAGTGGCATCCGAAATCCTAACGTACTGCTCGACGCCAGTGGCACAGCAGCCCGTACCAGAGATAGCAGTGGTCACACCTATAGCATCGGATTAGAAAATGGATTCTAGATGGCGAGAGATATGATGAAAAACGTACCCATATCGGTCGTGGGGAACGAGTCCAGGCGGACCATGCGAACACCGAAAGTAAGCTGGTAGGCATAGAGCTGATCCCATTGTGCGGTAGTCAAGGCGCTGAGGAATCCGGTCGAGTACTGATACGAGACCTCGCTGAGGACGAGGATACCACCATAGTTTCCGCTGGTGAGGGAAGAGTTCAGCGTGGGCAGAGCCACACCGGACTGTGGCACGATGACGGTCTCATAGGGAATACCATATCCCTGGAAGCCCAAGGTGGCGACGGTAGCAGAGGCGGTGTCTCGTGCAAAGACCAGAATGGTGTTTGACACAGCCAGGGCTGCAGAGGCAGCACCTGCCTGCAGCGCAAGCAGCGCTGTGGCGGAGAACAACTTCATGTCGGAGCCGTCCGAGTAAATGTCCGAGGATGGGTTATGGACAGGAGAATGGAGAACTCAAGAGGAGTGAAGTGAACAAACAAAGTGCGTGAGGAAAGGAAGAAATAAAAAATAATAATAACGGGATAGCAGAGACTTGGGCCAGCGGGTATAAACGAGTGCAGCTGACCTGGTCCTGGAAGTAATACAACGAGGGTAGGATTATAACGAGGGAAGGTCTGCCCGATGACGGTCACAGTTGGATACGTGACATGGAGCGGGAAGAAGATGTGTGAGGACGCGGAACACGGCTCAAGGTATTATAAAGATGAGAAACCTCGTGGCTTTCCGCCTCGAGCCCCCCCTTTCCCCAAAAGAGCACGGCAAGCGTTGCGTAAAAAAGCTGGCTAGAGGCGTGAGGCTGGCTGGGTTAGGGAGCCAAAGACAGAATCGTCTTACACTCGCTCTAGATCTGTTCGCCGCGGGCTGGAGTGGTCTAGTCAGAGTCCCGAACAGACTATTCGACGCCCTTGGGACCCAGTCACAAAGTCACGAGCGGTGCCCAGAGCTCTTCGGCCCTGGCGGCCCTGGCGACTAATACGAAACGACGAACAACAAATTTGTAAATGAAAGGGTGGGGCTGCGAACAGCCGTACACTAACGATGGTAGCAGAAAGAGTGTGTGCTGAGAGAGAAAGAGAGAGAGAGGAGAGAGCGAATAGAGGGGACAGTGCGCTGCAGGACGAGAAGCAGGCTGACCAGGGAAAAGGTGACTTCCCAGAGTAGTGTGTGCGAGGGTAAGGGGAGGGCAAAAGGTGTGCGAGGACGGATAGTCCGGCATCACACCCTAGCCGACAATGATCTGATCGAGTCCCGATCACACTGTACTATAGTATAGTACCTGGGCACCTTGGCTCCTCTCTTGTCTCCGAGAGAAGGGATACAGAGGGAAGAAGGAGGAAGAGAAGAAAAAAAAGACAATGGCGCCGCATACCGGGATGGGCGGTGTGGAACCGCTTGTCTAAGTGGTGCTGCCCAGCCCAGCGTGGATCTGATGAGCCCAGGGGTATGTGCGCAATATGGGTTGACCCTGTCCAAGTGGGTACGCCTTCACCCCATATGGAATTCTCAAGGGATATGAGCTGGACCCCAAGGCCCAAGGCCCCAAGACCCAAAGCTGAAAACCATGATATCACAAGTCCCAAAGTCCAGACGCCCTTGAAAGCAATAGAGACGTTCGGGACAGAACACACCCGATCCAATGAGTCCCTGGAGCCTGCGGGCCGAGGACGTGAGAGACAACCCGATGAAGAGAAAAGATGAAAATTTGGAAGAAGGGAGGCCATGAACTTTTGATCAGTCATCACAAGTGGAAAAGCTACAACGTCAACAGCGATGGGACAGGGCGGGGCAGAGCAAGACAGTGAAGTGAACTGGCTGGCATGTTTGGACCGCCTCGAGACGTTCCTCCGCATGACGGCACTGCCACAACCTCAACGAATGTTTTCCAATCGGATTGTTTCTCTCAACACACCTCCCGAGCAGGCTTTCCGCCTGGCAGTCTGGCGCCATGAGGTGGAGTGCGTGTGGTAGCGTGCATTGTCGGCGAGCGGCATGCATACGGAGAGTGCCCAAGATAGTAACCTTTGGATGTCATCTTCGGATGGCGACACGCTAGAGAAGTGTGCAGGAAAACCCCTTGCGCTCAGCACCCAGCAGGACAGAACCGCTCTGTCTAGGCATGAAACAGGGGGACAGGCGACTGGCTGGGAGAAGCGCTTGGCCGAGCCTGCAGTGGATAGCAGTGGAAAAGAGTCTGACGAAGAGACAGGAGAGGGAGTAGAGCAGCAAGTCGAGTCGACCTCGGAACCGAGAAAGAGGGTCGTGGAGTACCCAAGTACATGCTAGGGTACCGTGGTACAACAAGGTACGAGGTGCCTAGTACTGCTACGGCACGAAGTCGCAGGAGAAGGAGCCCCATGCGCTGTTTCTGCATCTCTTCGTGTATGCGCATGAGGGGCCGCCAAGCTCGTTTAGATGCATGGTGGGGTTACTTTTTCCTCGATCGCCGCATGGCTGGTGGGCCAATGGCTTCGGCTACCTAAATTCGACCTCACCTTACCCCTCCATTCCTCTTTTGGATAGAAGGCACGTATGTGCATGTGTTTTTTTTCTTCTCTTTCTTTCTTTCCTTTGTTTCTAACGCTTGTCCAGCTCGGAACTAGAGCCACTCGCCAGCCAGTCGCCCTAAGCCACGAGTTGCACTCTAAATTACACGTGGGGCGGCTGGGCAGTCCCTTCCCACTACTTTTGTACTATGTGCTGGAAGAGAGAGAAAGAGAAAGGGACAAAGAAGGAGACCCATGCCAAGTCGGACCACCACGAGCGAAATAGAAGAGAATTTAGAATATTTAGGCTGCAGCGTGTTTTGCACCTCAAGCGGCTGAGAGGGGTGCTGAGCACGTTCCGCGCGGGTCAGAGCCAAAAAAGAGGCGTCTGACTCGGAGATTGCAGCAACCCTAGCAATTGAGAGTTTGTGCTGGATACGAATCGCTTTGACCCTAAAGGAAACCCCAAGCCTATTAGGCTATTTGGGTCATCTGTTTCTCTCTCACTACAACCACTTGTGAAGACTACCAGACTGCCGCCCTACACCCTTCCTGCAGCGTTTGATGGCCCTAGGCGGCACCAACTGTGGAAAGGGGAAAGAAGGGGTTGTGGCTGTGGCTGTGGAAGGAGCTGCGCTGTTTCGTCGCTGCCAGCTGAACAGAGTCTGGGCGTAGGTTCCCGCTAGTCCAGCGCTGAGCTAGGCTTGGGCTGCACTTCAGGGCCTTGCCTTTGTTCCTGCCACACTCAGATTGAGACAAACCATTTGCGGGCTGTGCAGTGGTAAGTCGTGCCAAGCGCTACCGTGAGGCCTCGCTAGCCTTCTGTTCTCTCTATGCACGTTCTGGACCGCCGCTGTGCCCCTGACATGCTTCAAAAGGGTCTTATGGTCTGAGTGATGCCCTGGCGCCATATCGTGACTGCCGTTCCTGGTAGGTCGAGGCTCCAAGACGGCGGCTCTCTGGACACTTTTCATCCTCTCTCCTGTCACTCTC
Source organism: Cryphonectria nitschkei (assembly GCA_006503525.1). NCBI lineage: Eukaryota > Fungi > Ascomycota > Sordariomycetes > Diaporthales > Cryphonectriaceae > Cryphonectria > Cryphonectria nitschkei. The sequence continues at coordinate 192,203 of LAZJ01000365.1, read as the reverse complement.
ATCGCGTTTAGACTCTTTCTCTGTCTAGTTTGGGAGGCCATCCTTTTTTCTCTTCTCCTCCGCGCCGGCATCGACGTCTAGCGAGATCCACAGGGCCAGACCTCAAGCCATTCTTCAGCTCTGTGCTTCAGCTCTTTTGCGAAGGAAGTTCGCTGCCCCAACCGAACCATCTTTGGGAAACCAATACAAATCCGGGTCTCCATTTTTTAGCCTCGGATCGACTGCCGAAGTACACCACCCCAAGTCATCCTCCTCTCTGGTCCTGTCTGTCGCCGTGGTTGTCAGATCATGTCCAACACTGGCAGTGCTCCTCCCTATTCTTCACACAACGAGCACAACATCGCATCTGGTGGAGACGGCCTGGGTAGCGGAGGAGCAGCAGCAGCAGCAGCAGCACCACATTCACATCCCGCTCAGCTTCCGCCATCGGCTCCTGGCTCCGCCATGTCGGCTCCCAGCGCTAAGTTCGAAGTCATGGACGATGGCGGTCGGCACCGTCCCCGGCACTCCAAACGCTGTATCGTAATCTCTGCCCTCGTCGCGGCCGTCGTCGTCCTTGCGCTCGCATTAGGTCTGGGTCTTGGTCTTGGTCTGCACCGTGGCGGCAGCGGTGGCAGCGGTGGCAACGGCAGCAGCGGGTCGTCCTCGTCGTGTACAGACACGGGCAACTGTACTACGGGCCCGGCCAACTCATCCGTCCCAGTCTTCGCATCGGATCACGTAGCATGGCAGATCGTGCTGAGCCAGACGCTGACGCTCGACAATGAGACCAAGGAGGATGCCACACTCGTCACGCCGAACCAGACAACCTCGCCCAACGTGACGGTCTTTGACATCGATATGTTCTTGCACCAGAACCTCTCGGTGGTCCAGGACCTACGCGCCCAGGGGATGCATGTCATCTGCTACTTCAGCTCTGGATCATACGAGCCGTACCGGCCAGACTCGTGGAAGTTTCACTCGGATGACCTGGGCAATGAGCTGGACGGCTGGCCTGGCGAGTACTGGCTGGATCTGAACAGCAACAATGTCCGCAACATCATGATCTCCCGTATCGAGATTGCTGCCCAGATGAACTGTTCAGGAATTGACCCTGACAACGTCGATGGTTACGTGAGTACCTTCCCGTCCCCCCCTCCAAGCCTATTTCATATAAGAAGGTCCATATGTCAAGTACGTTAGATTGCTGATCGTCCCCGCCTCTCTTCCAACCTGGACAGGACAACGATAACGGGCTTGACCTCACCGAGGACGACTCGATCAATTATGTGCAATTCCTCGCCAACGAGGCAGCATCGCGCGGCATGATGACGGGCCTGAAGAACGCGGGCGGCATCATCGACGACGTGATTGACTACGTCCAGTTCTCAGTCAACGAGCAGTGCGTTGAGTATGACGAGTGCGACATGTTCCAGGCCTTCCCCAACGCCAGCAAGCCAGTCTTCCACATCGAGTACCCTGCTGGTGATGACGACACAGACAAGACGTCCTTTGACACCAGCACCGTCTCCCAGTACTGCGACGTGGATCTGACATCTGGGCAGAATGGCTTCAACACGGTCCTCAAGTACATGAATCTCAGTGGATGGGTTCAATACTGCGACGACAAGACCTTCACCACTGATGGTTTTTAAGAAGAAGAGAGAGAGAAAAAATTACATCACTAATCAGCATCCCACCTTGAAAAGAAAGAGCAGTGTATTCAGACTGGAGTCTGGCGGTCCTCTCTGCAAACCGGCGTGTTTGTCACTCAAAGTATTCGATTATTCTCCATCGTAAAAGTCATCCTCCATAGAAACCTTTTAATAAAACGTTAAAGTCGTCATACAAACTCACATTTCCCACATTTTGCGATGATGCGCCCACCCATCTCAGTCTGCATTGCATGATGGTTGGGGGTGGCTGGTGGTATGCCAGGAAAAAAAGACAATCCCCAGGCAGGGTCACATCACAAGGCGCCACAATTCATTCGGGCAGCTGGCAGTCGGCATTTGTCACATGGCTGGTGATAATGTCCCCCCTTTGCGATGGCATCCAATGCCGGCAGGTGATGATGGCCTGCTGGCCGTCTGCACTGGAACCCTGGAGAAGGAGCCAACGAGAAAAGAGGGTGTCGAGCAGCAGGAGCAGTATCTCAGCTCCCCTTCCTTCCAAAACTATGTCCTCTAACCAACCAACCAACCAACCAATTTCTTTTTCCCCCATCCACCCTCTCTCCTCACGCCACTGACCTGCACCCTTCAAAAAGACTTGGTTGTTCAGCAGCAAATAGCCAGAGATGGCACAAGAGATGACACTGCATTTACCTTGCAGCAAAATGGATGGTCTAGACCCTTTCTTTCCTATTTGTTATCTGCGATAAGGAAGAGAGGGCTGGCGGTGGCGCCTTCCTCTCCCCCCCTCTCTTTCTGTGGACACGCTTCCCGAGGGCTGAGCCCCTCTTTTTTTTCTTCCTTTTTCCTTTCTTTTTTTCTCTCTTTCTTTTTTCTTTTTTCTGCCCTACTATAGTACTGTCCACCCCGGCCTGATCTGGATTGGCAGGTGGGCGCCTGAAGATCACACGGAAGAGGGAATGGGGCGGAAAGAGAGAAAGAGGGCGGGCGAGGAGGCCAAGGGGAAAAAGGAAAAAAGGCGGAAACTACTTTACGACGATGCGGCTGAGAAAGAGGCGAGGATGAAGGTTTCCCTCTAGAACATACTCCTTCTCCTTCAACTACTACTACTACTACTACTGCTGCTGCCACTACTACTGCCACCACTACTACCACTACCGGACCAGTGTGAATCCCTCGCTGCAGCCGCCGTCACTCGTCCCCAGACGGCTCGTCACTCACTTACTGATTCGCGTATAGCTACTAGAGGCACACGACCTTGGTTTGTCTCACCACACGCTACAAGCGCAGCTACCAGTCGCCAAAGCGATCTGCACTTTTGTGTGTAGTGTATCTGTGTGTGTTTTGTGTGTCTGGTCTCTCTTTCTGTCGTGATGGCCACCACCCGCCAGCACCCCAGGGCCTCGAGCCCGGCCACCATAGCTAGCAGCAGCAGCAGCAGCAGCAGCGGTGGCAGCACCGTGAAACCCTTCATCCTCGTACCGCTGTACATCTACCCAACCCCAGAGGCTTGGGCACCTCTCTACCGCGCGGCAGATGCCCAACCAGACCTGGACTTTTATGTGGTGATAAACCCAGCCAACGGGCCCGGGCTGGGTGCCCTGCCGGACGCCAACTATGTGGACGCGCTGGCGAGGCTGACGGCATTGGACAACGTGCGGGTCATTGGATATGTCCACTGCAGCTACGGGCGGAGGCCTGTTGAGGACATCGTGGCAGATGTGGAGGCGTATGCACGGTGGGAAGGGGAGATGGGCAAGGTTGCTGACGATGGAAAGGTGAGATGAGATTTCCCCCTTGCCTACCACTCTCTTTGCCTTTTTCTTTTTGTTTTCCCCGCGGCCGCCTTGATGATGCGCCTCGCACGGGAAGTTGGTTTTTCTCTGTGTGTCATCGCGTATGTGCCGCCCGCCATGCGATAATGTGTATGCATCGAGGCGGTCTGACGAATTGTGTGCCGTTGTGGTCTCAGCCTCACAAGGCGTTGCTATTACACGGGAAGAGAGAAGAAGAAGAAGAAGAAGGAAAAAGGCTGACGTGGGACCTTGTCTTGGGTTATTCTGTTTTCGTACAGACTATCGTCGTGGACGGCATCTTTATCGATGAGACGCCCTCCAGCACCGAGTTTGTGGAGTACATGGCAGCCCTTGCCAACGCTGGCAGGACAATCCTGAACCGGAACGTACTCATTCCCAAGATGGTGACGACGACAACGGCTGGGACTGGGGCAGATGGTGAGGCTGTCGTGGCAGAAGCAACAGCAGAAGGAGATGGAGGCCTCGATGTGCCGGCGGTGACGAGAAGTGCAGACGACAGCGGCGCCACGCTGCAGCCCCCCTCATCCCTCCCCGCGAATGGCGGCGCCATCACCCCTTCTTCCTCCAGCGCCGTAGTCATCTACAACCCAGGCGTGGTGGTCGACCCCATCTTTTACCAGGCAGCCGACTACATCGTGGCCTTTGAGAACGCGGCGCAGCAGTGGGCGAACCCTGTGGTGCGGCAGGGCTTTGCGCGCCTTCCGCGGGCGCTGGTGCGGCGGTCCGTCGCCGTTGCGCACAGCAGCATACCTGGAGACGTTGTCCAGTTGAGCAGACGGGCGGCTGAGGCAGGTTGTGCCGGCCAGTTTGTCACCAGCACCCCCGGGTACACGGCGTGGTGTTCGCACTGGGACGATTTCGTCGGAGACATGGCGGGACGAGCGCAGGTGTAGGGAGCACCTGCGTCTTGTGTGTGTCTGTATGCCTTGGCGTCTTTCTCTGGCTCTGTCCTACCTCATTGTTCTTCACTCTTCATCATCATCTACTCACTTGTGCTATCTGGCCGGAGGAGAGCGAGAGCGAGAGAGTGACTATTAGCGAAAGCACACATTCCCTCTACTTCACCGCTCCCTTGGCCCCCTCCCTTTCGAACGAGACCATCGACAAAACCTGCGCCTTTTCGTCGGCGACCACAGGTCCTCGTTCAGCGCTGGGCGGGGAAGAGACAGGAAAAAGGGCTGTTGATCGGGTGGTCTCGGGTGTTCGGAAGGGCTACAGACGATAGTTTGCAGGTCGGGACAGAATGTGGCGTGTCTATCGGCGAGGCTGGCGTCTGGGGAAGGAATCAGGGGAATCTAATCTCTCACCGTCTGTCTCTCTCTCACTCTCTGCTGTCTCGGGATTTCTTCTCATGTGTGTTTTTCTGGCTGTTTCTGTCGTGTAATCTCTTGCGGTACTTACCCCAACACCTGCTTACCCTTTTTCTTCTTCCGTTTCCTGCACATCATCTCTCTGTCTGGGAACTCACACCACCTCACGGGTTTATCATGTCTCACATAGCCGAACTCCCTCTCCCTCTTCTCATGTTCTAGGGGAAATAAGCTCGTATCGGCAGGCGGTCTGTACCTCTCAAAGGAAAAAGAGTGAGACAACGAGCTGACTGTCTCTTAATCTTGCCCATGGGATCACATCACGTCACCCGCAGCTTGGTGTCTTGCCTGCAGTCATCTTTTCACCCGCCCACCGCATGCCAGAACGCCCTGATCCTATTGGCGGTGCAGCGCCCGCCTAGAACTACCATCCCGCAGCCCGTTCTTCCAAGCCAACACCAACATCCTTAGCAAGCAACGTTGTGCGCATTACTAGTAGGCGCACGCAACAGGAATCAAAGTTGCCGTGCTTTGGGTCTCTTGGTAGCCTTCTGAATTCGGTAATGTTGCAGGCGAGGAGGGATTTGATGGAGGGGGAAGTGGTAATTCTTTTTACGTAAAAACACCTTTACCAAGGTCGCAATATGGTTCTCTTGTGTTTTATCTTTCTTTGATGTACATGCAGGCGGGACAGTTTGACGGGCCTAATTCACATGCCACCATATACCACCAGCCTCGCCAGCCTTGATTTTTTTTTTGCTTTAGTCAAATATGGTATCTACTGTAGTACTCGAAACTCGAAAACCTGCACGTAAGAATACACGGAGCACCGCGAAATGAAACCCCCCCTCCCCTCCGCCGTAAAAGTCCGCCGCCCCTTCCTTCAGGGAAAGAAGCATAGGAAAAGGAGGGGGAAAAACGGTTCATTCCTACCTACCGCAAGAGAAGAAGATCTTCAAATCACCCCACCTTCGCCCTCCCTGCCCAGCCAAGTGTTTAATTACTTGCTTCAACATAAAATGGAGGGGTGGTGGCGGGTGGCGGGAATAAAGGGAAGGGCACACGGGGGGGTTGTACTGCAACCTCGTGGCGGGGTGCAGAGGCCTGCATGAGCAGGAGGAGGAGGAGGAGGGGGATGATGATGGAGGGTAGGATGAGGTGTTGGGAAGAATACCACCAACCAAGGTGAAAGAAAGAGCGAAGAAATGATAGAAAAAACAAGTTTTTGCATGCCTGCTTTGCATGGCTCCAGCCACAACATGCATACAAGCCTCTGTTATGCGCCACGCTAGACAGGACATTTTGCCACACTTGCTATAGCCACTGCTGCTTATAATACTGCCAAAAACCTGTTCACCACCTATAGTGCTTTGAATGAGTTGAGGGAGGGAGGATAATTAGAAGGAAGAAGGAAAAAAAGCGGAAAAATAGCAACCCCGTCAAATCGGTGGTGCAAGTATTCTCCGAGTCTTGTTCTCCCCCTTCCCCCCCTCCAGAAGTCAATCATAGTGTTTTAGTGCTGCACGCTGGTCTCCCTGGAGTCTCTGGCACCACATCATCAAGGAAAGTACACTTGTAGCCCCGTGGGTATGACACATCAGTCAGGTACATGAGAGAGACATTGGGTACATCCTTGTTTTCGAAGCGCCTCTCCACAAGGAAAAAGGGTCTTGTTGCAAAAAAGATATGACAAACCCCCCGATAGATGCAAGTCAGGGGTAAAAGAAAAGAAAATTGAATGAACAGAAAGAAGAAGAAAAAACGGGGGTCTCCACACCACACAACGCGGCGAGGCTAAAGGGAACACGAGAAAAGAAAAGCGGGGAAAAGGGGGGGGGAGAGGAATAGGAAAGGGAAATATCTCCAGAAGGTGCGGCCCGTCGACCCACTAGGTGAAGAGAAGAGTGTTACTAGAGGAGGGGTGGGTACGAGGACGAGGGAAAGGGGGGGGGTCGGAAAGGATTGAGTGCTTAGGTGGAAAACGGTCCTATAGCACGGAGGGTACTTGGGTACATCATAACCTTATTAGCTTGTTTAGCGGGCGGGAATGATGGTCAGGCCATCCCTGGCAGTGGGTAAGTTGGGAAGGTTCTTTGGGTCAGGGGCTTGGTCTGCGGGGAGTGGACTAGCTCAGATGGTGTGGGTGGGGTAGAAAGGCAAGGGTCAAGAGTCAAGGCCAAGGTCAGGGTTCGAGTCGTGGTAGCCTGACATATCCATGAACTCCCCCAGCCCATGTCGATATGTGAGGCTCACCTTTCTTTGTTTGTACTCTCTCTTGACCCCCCTTGTTGAGGGCATGCTATAGCACACGCTCCAACCATTAATCAACAGCACAAAGGTGGGTGGTGGTGTGCCACGTCTATGTTTCCTCACCTACGGTGTGTTGCATTTTTGCAAGGGCTTATTGGTGTGCTTGGTATTTTTTTTTTTGTTGGCAATGAGGCGAAGGAACCCCGCCGCCCCATCCATCCATCCTCGACAGCGTATAGGACCGACAATTCATGCGTGTCAGCATTGCCAAGAGAGAGAGAGGAGAAGAGGAGAGAAAAAAATCCCCTCCTTTTCTCACCCCTCGTCAGCTCGTAGATACGAGAGAGGGTTAGGGAGAGAAAAGAGGAAGAAAGAAAGAAAGAAGATGAAAAGTCTAATCTCAGCTGTACTGGATCATCCTCTTTTGAGACGTTCATGTGGGATCAAAGAGGCTCCATCGTCGAAAGAAGTGGGGAAGGGAAACCACTGTTTTTTGCGGGGCGGCTTGTCGGCTTACGGCCTTTAGAATGGTAGCGACGTCTTTCTCTGACGGGGCTTGTTCTCGCTGTACTTTTCCCTTTAGGTAACTTGACTACTCGTGACGCCTTGATCTAGACATTAGATCAGTGTAGAATCCCTCTCTATCTCTTGATAGCTTCAGACCATCAACGGTCTGTGCGGTCAGGGGTATATGTTGTTGCTGGGAAGAGGGGGGGGGGGAGCCGCCCCCCGGTTTCTGCATGGCCCAGGAGTTCGGATTAGAGAGGCAGAGAGCTTGACGAAGAGAGGGGGCAATCGAGGTCTTGGCACATAAGGGTTCGAAACACGGAAACATCGGATTGTTTCCTTGAAGCCTGTTACTGGTGTCATCCTGATTCTTTGCCTGTTTAAGCTTCTCGTATTGAGAAATAGATGTGTGAGAGGACGTTGGCTGGCCGGCAGGTTCCGGATGGAAGACGCGGAGATGAGATCATGCCTCTATGTAGTAGGGCCACTCACTACAGTATCCGATGTCATTCTGTAATGGTATGAGCCATGCTATGGATTCTGTTTGTCATTGCCTTTCTTCCTCCCCCTTTGCCCTTCTCCTAAAAGGAAAAAAAGGGCGTGCGCTGGGACCAAGGGCCGAGGCCGCCATCGCATCATGAGAATGACTAGTGAAGTATCTGTGGAGAGAACGAGGTATGGATCTGTAGACGAGATGCGAGAGGTTATTTGCATTTTAGATTTGTTCCCTCGAGCCCTGTTGGATCAGCTCTAGATCCAATCCCTCTCTCCCTCGACCCGCCTGGAATTTGGACATTGAAGCAATAGACTGAACAGCGGCCTACTAGGCTCCTTCTCTAAAGGGGATCGTTGTCTAGAGTATAGACGGCGTGAGCTGGAATCAAGCCGCGCGCCAACTGAAGCGGTAGGCCCCCCCCCCCCGGCCGTATTCGCGATACAGGAGCCTCGTGGCCAGCCAAAGCACCACACTGTGAAAAGGCAGCCCATAGCATGACGGCTCTATAGGATCAGAATCCCGACGAAGATCTCTCAAGTGGCGTCCTTTCCAGGTTCTGCCTGATCGCCATCAGGGTTTTGGGAGGGTGGGCCGCAACCCGGTGGAATGGATGGTTGTCAAAGACTCCTGTCCGTCATTCATCCATCTTGGGGGAAACCTGTCGATCCTTCTGCAAGCAGGGTAGGCACGGTTGTTGGGGCTGGCCACCCGAGTGGGTAATGTTTTATTTTTTTTTATTTTTACTCCATGTATACAAGTAGAAAAGGCTCGGGCATGTGGCGAGCTGTGCTCTTGACCGCTACACCCCCAACAACACGAGTGCCCAACGCATTACGCACCTGTATGTAGCTGAAGTCTGTAGTACCCAGACTATCGGTCCACCAAAACCAGCCCCGCAGCGGTGTTTTTAGAATCGTGCAGCGGCAGCAAGTAGTACCATAGGTTTTTACGTGCTCAATGTACAACACAACACGCACGGATCGGAACCAGTGCCGCACGCACGTACACCTTACAGGCTCCTTTGCGGCTCCCTCTCCCCTCGTGCGGTACTTCCGGGGGTTCCAGGCCAGGCCAGACCACCAAGCACTAAACCCTGCCCCGGCCTATTCTTCAGCCCGTGCCGCTTCCGAAAAGTTTAGACGTTAGAGAGACGACGGACAAGTCAGATCAGATCACCAGGCTTCCCTCTTTTAGCCATTAGTTGAGGTTCTTTGTTCCGCGCCTCATGCTAGGACATCGAACACTACAGGGGGCCTACGGATAGCTGGAGATTTTCAGCCCGGGCCCTATTTTTTTTTTCCTTCTCTTTCTTTGTGATCGTCTCCGAGAGCTATCCTTTCGGGACGGACGGAAGCGTGGAGAGAAAGGTCGAGACGAGTGACGAAAACTGAGAGCTGAATACGGGTGGAAAGGGGGCCAGTGAAGTGACCTGTGCAGAGTGCTAAGAGACGACGACTTGTGTGCGCACAAAAGGGCACCCCAACTACATAGCATATCCCACCTACCACCACCTCTCCTCGATCCTCTTTTCGTGATCGAATCCGCCCTTGTAGTATCGACTGCCACGTTACCTTTCCTCTCTTTGTATGATCACCCCCGTTTCGTCCTATTCACCTTCTCTTCCGTTCCGCTCGTTCGTCGCCGTAAAAGAGAAAAGGGACACAAATTAATTCGCACACTTAGTCTCCGCGTCGTCATTGTCGTCGTCGTCAGCAACCCAAAAGAAGACCAAGTCTGGTTTAGCCGCACCGTGAAGGACAATTAAACCAATCTCTCTTTCATTTCCCCAGAAAGAAGAAAGGCAGAAAGGGCTCCACATTACCCTCCCATTGCTTCCTTCTTGCTCGTTCAAGAGAGAGAGACAACAGCGACCAGACTGAAACAGGACATTCGTTATCCCATCCATCAAAGATGAAGTACTTCGCCCCCCTTGTTGTGGCTTTCACCGCCGTCTTCGCCCCGGCGGTCCTGGCCCACCCCGGTCACGGCTCTGTCGCCCCTCTGGTCGTGCCTCGTGCCGACAACACCACGACAGATGACAACAACAACTCGACCAACAGCGTGGCGACGGACCACATCCCGATCTTCAAGGCTGCAGACTGCGTTTGTCCTGCGGCCGTGTGTGATCCGCGGTTGAACGCTGCCAGCGTAAGTTTTGATTGCCCCCCCCCCCCAACCCCTTTCTTCTTGTCTTCTCATCCTTCTGTCTGGCTTCATTTCCTCCTTGGCCTTGCATGTAACCAAGCCTTCTCTCAACCCACTGGGATTCAAGAAAGAGAACCTGTTGGGCCGTAGGGGGCGGGAGGAAGGAAGGATGACCAACGGGTTTGGAATAGCATGCTTGCTGTTCAGCCTGCCGAGAATAGAAAGGATTGGGACAAGGAATGACCATCAGAGAAGAGAGAAGAAAGAAGAACACAGAGGAACTCTCCTCAGGAATGTGGAATCATGACAAGAGAAACGCGCTGACCCTCGTCTCCAACAGATCTGCGCGTGCGAGGCCCAGGCCAAGCTCGCCTGCTACATGTCGTCCAACGGCGCCTGCCCGAAGCCCGCTGATGGTGTAAGTTCCTTCTTTCCCGCCCTGCATGCGTACATACATACACTGGTGGCATACAATTCCCCATGAAGGGTTCCTTACCTTGATAGACCTTACCCTGGGTCACGGAATCAGGTTCCTCCGTTCATATCCGAAAAGGAAAGAAGAAGAAGAGAAGAGAAAAGACAAGAACAAATTACTGACACATGCGATGTATCATCATCACCAAAACCAGAGCTGTTAAATACAATACAAAGAAATTGGAAGGATGATGGTGTGAAGTTGTTTCTCTACATGGAACACCCCATGAGGCGTCGTTATTCAAAGAAACCACCCTCGGATATTTCTGCGCAACGTCTTTTTATTACCGGGCGCTATCGGACGGAGAATTGATTGCTCTATTTTTTCCCTTCTCGCTATCTCCCAGTCCTTTTTCCTAATCTCCTCCTGTGTCTCTCTCTCTCTCTCTCATCTCCTCTTGATATCTGATAAGACTCCCTGTACCACGGCAAGGTGGACCCCAGTCTCGGAAACACGGTACCGACGATGTAAATAAAGGAGGGCGGGGGTCCCCTGTGACAAAAAACCACACGCGAGGTGCGAAAGGGCCCCATCATCGCCAGATCCTTCCGGGCGGGGACAAGGGGAATAAACGAGGTGCTAAAACAAAAATCTGCTCTCTTTTCGTCTACAGTATCCTCCACCATAGTACTGTACTATTGTATATTCTTTGAGGGGGGGGGGGGGGGTGGGGGGAACAGGAATTGGATGGGAAAAGGGCCGGGCAGGAAAGTGTTGAGAGAGGCGAGGATGATAATGACGATGGTGATGGTGGTGGTGGATCTTTTTCTTCCGGTTAAAAGTACCCAAATGTTCATCTCACGTACTGGTAAATGAAATTTCTTATAAAGAAAAAAATCCCCCTAGCCCAAGAAAAACCAAGGAAATATTCTCCGAGGTCCTCTTTTTTAGTTTCATTGCGGGGTGTTGCTTTCTGAAACCTCGTGATGCTCGTTGGTAAACAAATCCCCCCCCCCTCTCGCCCTCCTTTAACCAGATCGAATTTGACCCCATCTGGTCACGGAGCAAAAGGAGTCAGGAGATTTGGGAGTGAAATCCCGTTCCGAATTTCGATTCTCATTTCCTGCGGAAGAGGGCCGGGGAGGGGAGGGGGGGTGGTGTGGAAATATGGAAGGAGAGACATGCGCCATCTAAAACGAGAATCGCATCAGTAGTGGTGTGCTGTCTGGGGAGAGCCGTCTGTGGAGGAGGATGTGGTTGGCTTGGTTGGTTGGTTGGTTACAATGGGATTTGTCGAAACCCGGAATAGTGCCGTAAGAATAAGCAAAAGGGGAAGAAAAAGAAACATGCATCTGCACCGATATTGAGGCCGCGTGGCCTGAGACATTACTGTAGAAGCCGGAGGGGAGACGAGAATGCCATGCATGATCAGTCGATTGTTTCTTTTTCTGGGGGGAACCAAGACGTTGGTACAGATTGATTGCAATTGCAGGGTTTAATTTGGTTATTCTATGGTCATCATGTGGTAGTAGTAAACGTGACTGGATATTACCAGCTGTAATAGTGTAGCAACAGTGCATGAACTCGAAAAAAGAAAAGAAAAACAAAAACAAAAACAAGAAGGAAAAAAAAAAACCAATAGATGCGATGATGCACTGCATTACTTTTTTGTTCCCAACCCAAAAAGATTTTGCCCTTCCCCAAATTCGCCCTTGCCCTTCTTGTCAAAAATCGGGGACAGCTCTTGTGTAGAAATCGACCGTTGAATAATGCCGGAACCGTGCGATGAGACGATGATGAGATGTAAGGAAAAAGGAAAACAAGACTGGTGATGATGCGCTGCCGCTGGGGATCATTATGACATAAAGGAAACAATTAAAAGGGAAGAGAAAAGGACATGCAGTCGATCGTATCGAGAAAAAACAAAACAAAACAAAACAAATCCAAAAAGCAAAAAAAAAAAAAAAAAGTGACAAATGCCTGTGCGTTGGTTACCAGTATCGGTAATTTGCCGTTCGAGCCAGCCGTGGTGAAGAATGAGGCTCATCTGTCGTTCATTTCCCCCCCTCCTTTCCCTCCAAATGCTGTGTGAGATAGATAGATGCTCAGCACAGACGATGTGGGGGAGGAGACAGGAACGCAAAATAAAAGCCAAAAAAAAACCAAACAGAGATAAGCCCAGATTAGTAGATAGCCCTTTCATACATCCTGGCCCCTCTTCGCGAGGAAGGGCCACGCGAAAAAGCAAGATAAACGAAACCGAAAAAAAGCCACATTCACCCCGTCGAGGTAGTGATCGTCAATGTGGCACACCCAGGGGAGTGGTGGGGTTGGGTTTCCACCACAGTAGCAGGACGTTGCCGCTATTCAATAGCTGGTGGTGTGCACGCGCCGTCCCGGCACACAGGGACGATGTACTATCGCCACCGCCGCCGTTTTTTTGAGAACCCAAACGGTCTTTTTTGTTTGGGGCAAAAATTCGTTGGGGATCTTCGTTGTCATCCTTCTTTTTTTCTTCTTCTTCTTTCTTTCTTCTCCTTCTCCTCTCACGACACCACGACGGGGGTCTTGGTGACGCCCACGGTGCGGCTGACAAAGTTCCAGAGGTCGACGGCGCACTGCGTGATGCTCTCGCGAGGAGCCCATCCCAGTTCTGCACGGGCGCGGGCGTTGGAGGCCACACACGTGCCGACGTCGCCCGCCCGGCGGCCTTGACGGTCCAGGGGTATCTCCCTGCCCGCCGCGTGCTCGAGCGAGCGTACTGCCTCGAGCACAGTCGTGCCATTGCCACTGCCGAGGTTGTAAGCACGGAAACCCGTGGGGGCTACAGCGACGGCCTTCTTGTTGTTGCTAGTGCCACACGAGTCGTGTGCCGGGATGGCCGCAGCGCTGGTGTTGGTGGTGGCGGTAGTGGTAGTAGCAGTAGTAGGGCCGGCAGAATCGCGGTCGGGTGTTTCAGTCTCTTGCTCTTTGTCAGCAGCAGCAGCAGTAGCAGCAGCGGCAGCGGGAGGACTTGGCCGTAGCGCAGCGATGTGACCCCTGGCGACGTCGAGCACGTGCACAAAGTCGCGCACTGCGCTGCCGTCGCGCGTGTCCCAGTCGGATCCGAATACGTCGAGCTTGGAACGGTCGCCCGTGAGCACCTGCGTGATGACAGGGTACAGGTTTGTCGGCGCATTGCGTGGGCTCTCGCCAAGCAGACCCGATGGGTCGCAGCCCACTGGGTTGAAGTATCGCAGCGCCACGATGCGCCAGCGGTCGTCTGCCTCGGCCAGGTCCGCAAGGATGGCCTCAGCCATGTACTTGGTGCGCCCGTAGGGGCATGTGAGCCCTGCCACCGACGGCGTGAGGTCGACGTGCGCGTTGGTCGCGGGGTCGCGAACCGTCTCGGGGAAGTGGACAAGGTCTTCCTCCCGCAGGGGCACGCCGGCGTTGGCCTTGGACCCATACACGGTGGCCGAGCTGCTGAAGATGAAGTTGCGGATGGCGAACTTGTCCAGAAGCTCAAGGAGCGAGACGAGACCGCACACGTTGTTGTTGTAGTAGGCCAATGGCTTGCCAATCGACTCGGAGACGGACTTGTATGCGGCGAAGTGGATGACACCCGTGATCCGGGACTGGTAGGTCATCTGTCTCCTTTCGGTCTCGTCTGTATCAGGGGGGGAGGAGGATGATGATGACGATGATGATGCAGATGATGACGACGAGGGCGATACGGGCACAAGGTCGGTGTAGCTCTCCAGCAGGAAGCGCATGGACCGGCTCCTGTAGTCGCAACGGTGGAAGTGGAGGAGCGGCATCTGTACCCCCCTCTCCTTGCACTCCTTCCCGGCGAGGAGCTTGATGTTGTGCAGCACGCTCTCATAGCTGTTGCTGAGGTTGTCGACCACGATTACTGGACAGTCTCGTTAACCCTTGTGGCTCCTCCCAGGGACATGCAGCCTGCCGTGGTGCCGGCAGTTGTGCGACAGAGAGAGGGTCCTCCCCCCTTCCCTAAAAAGGGAAGAAAAAAAAGGGCAAAAGGGAAAAGGAAATGGGGTTGTGCAAACCATTAAATCCGGCTCTCAAGAGTTCTAACACGGTATGGGATCCGATGAAACCCAGTCCTCCAATGACAAGGACAAAGGTTGGGTCATGTGTGGTAGAGTGAGCACCAAGCCCAAGGCCGCCGGCAAAGTTGAGAGGTGGCGCATCCTCAAGGTCGGATGTTTCTGGTGTGCTGAGAGGGGAACTCGCCAGTGGTGAGTTCTCTGAAGGGGTAGAGGCATATGTGGAAGGGTGTGAAGACGTGTAGCTGTCCATGGTGGCTACAGAGGAGATGGACAAGTGCAGTTTCTGCTCTTCCATGGTGCTTATGGGTTGAGTCTGTGTGTGGGTGTGTATGTCTGAGTCTGAGCCTGAAGAGCGAGAGAGAGAGAAAGAGAGAGAGAAGAGCGAGTGTGTGTGTGTGTGTGTGTGTTGTGTGTGTGTGTTGCGTCCAGGAAGATGGAGTGAGACTTGACAACTTTGAAATAAAGGTGGGTAAGGGCTTTTTCAAGTACGGATTCTAGAAAACAAAGAGCCTCTTTGGTAACGAACGAAGGGGATGGGAGGCAAGCTGGAGATTATGTCGGCATCATGAAAAAGAGAGAGAAAGGGAAGCAGGCTGGGGAAGCGAGTGAAATATTCAATAGTGTCGGTGGCAGTAGCCGGGCGCCGTCACACTAGGGAACGCATCGTCGTCGGACCACACACGCAGTTAGATGGGCGATATATTGGCCCAGGCACGAGCAAGATGGAGCAATTTCAGCCGTCCGTGGGCAAAGAGAGCAATCAATGATACCCTAAGAGCCGGCCAGCTCATCGTGGAGCCCGGGGTTGGGCGCCCTTGGGATGAAGCGAGCCATGTCTCACGGGCTAGAACACATGGCTGGCCCGTAGTGTGAGTATTCCAGGAATAGTGAAAAGAGCGTATGAACCGGTGAAACAAAGCTACCTGTATGACGTGCCTTAACGAGACGAACACGACACAAGAGAAAAATAAAATAAAATAAAAAAAACTTGAGGGGGAAACAAAAAAAGAACAGGGCTCCACTGGCTGGTAACCGCCCAGGCCAGGCAGGTCTGGGCTGAGAGAACGGGTCAGCCCTCGGGGCATGTGGTATTCAGGCAAGAGAGCAGTTTTGTCTAGCCTTCAATGAATAGGTTCCCACATAGCAAGAGGATGACAATGTGCACAAGGGAACCGTCCTTCTGTACTTCCTCCCGTCCGCCCCCCCCCCCCCACTCCCCCAGGCTGGCTTGGTCCTGCGTGGATTCCAGTCACCAGGGGTAGCTTGGGTAACGGGTTGTGCCTTATCCGTACTGCCCGCGGACCCCCAGAGATTGTCTCTTGGGTGTCTCACACACACAATCTCTCTCTATCCGGGCAGACCCAGCCAGCAGTCATGCCATCTTGTTCTCTCGTTGCCAGTTACGAGAGTTCTCGGACATTACTACGTCAGTTTGAACTGTAACGCCAAGAAGCTAGAAGACGTGGCACAGGCATCTTCTGGAGGGTCTTGCTAGGAGTTGGTCTACGTGAAGGCTCGTAATGCAACGGAAGTAGGGCACTAAACCAGGATGCCGTGAAGAGCAAAAGGAAAGAAAAGGTCCCCCAAGATGGAAGATTTGACCGCCTGAGGAACTATTACAGATTAGCAGTATGTACGCACGGCAGGGCGAGACGCCACGTCTAGAGATACTGACCGTGTTTGGAAATAAAGGGCAAGCCACGGCAGGCTATCGGCCCAATATAGCGGGTGAAGGCAAGCCAGATGGGTTGTACAAAAAGGAATGAGGACTTCATGGGAGCCGCATCTGGACAGGAAGTCCTCGTGGGGTCTGTTCTGGTCAGGGCTGAACCATGTCCTAGGAGGAGTATCCATAAGCAGGGCCCCCCTTCCAAGAGGGTCGAGGTTGTGCGAGCCAAGGAAGCATGGTGCTTTGGTGCGTGATCTGAGAATACGACGTTGCAGGTGTAGTGCTTGATTCGATCCTAGGCCCCGTCAGTGCACACGGGTGGGCCTGAACAGACCCTATGTCAGAGAGGCGATGGCATGTACCGTGATAGAATTTCTGAGCAAGTACTAATTGGTAATCAATGCGCCTGGCCAGACCATCCTCAGGTCGAGGAAACTGTTGGGCTGAGAAACCCACCTCTTGCAACAGGCCGAGGGGATGGAATATCTCCATTGGGCCGCCACTACATGCAGAGCACCTGGGGCAGCATGGGGGAGGCTGTCCCGAGCCCTCTTTGGCGCCAGGCAGGGCCGGCGGCAAAGAAGGTGATTGATGGTATGGAAGAATGTCAAGGTGCAACCTGGATCTCGTCACCCTGGCCGATGTCACTCTTAGCCAGGGGTACTTCGGTCCTATAGAGGTGTGCGTGCCCGCGGGAAAGACCTTAAGGATTTTCAAGGCGGGGATGCCTGTGCCTCCAATATGAGCAGGGGACAGCCCTTTAAGATCGACGAAGACCACCGGTTGTTTCGGGTCCGCCAATAGGCCCTAGAGCCGGAGCATGGTCCACCGCGAGAGAAGTACTATAGTAAGGTTCTTCACTGTTTTTTTTTAGGGAAGGGGGGGGGGGAGGCGGTGGTCGGTTTTGTTCGGTTGGCCCTAAGCCTCGTCGTTGTCAGATCTCTCATGGATGCGACCCTGTCGAGAGAGACAGAAAGACAAGAGTCGAGCGGAAACATGCCGGAGAGCGGAGACGGAAAGGAAAGAAAAAAACGTATGCTTTTTGGCCGGCTCTTCTCACTCACCCGGCGACGGCAGCGTACATTCAGGCAGCCGGAACATGTACTTTGCCAAGGTCAATAGTCTGCAATATAGGCCCTTCGCCTGAAAGCTTCACCGCTGTCGCAGCCGCTGGGGGTGGCGGGTCTGCCACGTCCAGTGGTAATAACAACATCGCGAACCGGCTCTCGCTCTTGCGGCCGACTTGTCTCTGAGGCGCGTGGTGGACAGGGGAGGACACGAGGCGCTGGGAGACGCCGCTATGATCGGACCGGGCCTCTTTGTCTCACTCTGCTTTGCATTCCACGTTATTTGTCTTGAATTGCGCCCTGAGTCAGAGAGCGCTGCGCAGCTGGGGCAGCTGACTGCAAGACCGTGTTTCGTACGTCCTAAGCGTTCTGGGAGGAGCTCTCGCTAGCCATTTTGAAGCCTGGGGGGTGAGATGTTCAAGGTTCAGCAGGCCAGGTTCCCGTGAGGACGGGACGGTCGACCCGAAAGCGTGGGTGCGGCCCTCAGCAACGTGGTCAACCACGCGGCAGACATGGCGCCTCAACTACTTGGGCGCCGGCGCGGTTGGAAGCTCAGGGTCTTTCTGTCAGGGTGGCGCTGGTCTCTTCTCCGAGCCATGTTGGTTGGATACGTCGGATTTACCGATTAGTACCCCAAGTGTTCTTTAGCGGATCCACCCGTAGTGGGGAGACAGGAGAGAGAGAGGAAACGACCAGGCAAGGCGCGACGGTGCACGAGAATGCGTGGAGAAGAGAAGCGCAAAGTACATCGTAGCCAAGGTCATTGTGGTTAGTTAGTGTGGATTGTCGAGCGGGTGAAGCGCTAAAGTAGTGGTTCGTGGTTCTCTTGGGTTATTGTTTCGTTGGAGTAGGAGTGACCTAGAGACCGGAAGGAGAGGGACAATCGAGAAAAAAATGATACACAAAGAGCATGGCACTAGAAGAAGAGTGTTTTCGTGCGGGACTGCTAGCATCGCATTAGATCTGACGTGATTGTAAATAGTCCTGCGGTGTGCGCGCAAAGCTGAGATGCGGAATCTGCGAGACGAAGATGAAGAGAGAAAAAATAGAGACCAGGTGCGTACGTGCAGGGGAGAAAAAACAGTTGGTTGAGGATGAAGTCGGCTCTGAGTGGGACCGATCCGGGCAAGAGCCACCCCTGCCCTTGCCATAGAAAGGCCCCCCATACTTAAGGAAGGAATCGAAAACACATGGACGTTAGCGAGTGGGTCTCTAGCTGGGGTGTATAGCCATCACTCTGATAGTTGCATATTCATTTCCAACATGCGGACAAGAGAGCGAGCTCAGCACGGCCCCCCTGCCTGCAGCCGAAGTACCGACATGGACACCTGCTATGCCATAGATAATCATGCTCAGAAGTAGCTCCAGCCACAGGAACCGCCCCCCCTCCCCAAATTACCGAGAGCCAGCCCTCGGACGCTCGGATGGATTTGACCAGGATTTGAGGTATCGAAGTACCGTGTACTCTCGTACCTACGTACTATTCGATGTTCCTTGTCTTGCTATCTACCCTCCCTGTCTTTCTTCTTCCTGCAGACCCCCTCCCCCTCCTCCACCCCTCCACCCCTCCACCCCTCCTCTCCTTCTCTCCTTCTGCAGTCATCAGTCATCATCCAATTTCGACGTCTTCCAAGGTTCGACACGCCACATACTTCATTGCTGGGGCGGATTGGTGCTTTTCCGCGCCTGGGCGTGATTCCAGGTCTGACCGCACCTTTTCCAGAGTGCCCAGCCTGGATTGGACAAGGACAAGAAACAGTCTACCGTAGTAGAGGTCAGCGACCACCAGGTGAAGAAGCCTCATTCCCTTCTGGGGCAAGGTCTGCTGCATACTCGCAAGGTCGACTTGTTCGCCATCACGAAGGGAGTTCGGAGTGCCATCGGGTGTAACGCAACGCCAGGACCCCAGCACAGCACGCACAGCACAGCACTTGCATGCCTTGCTTGCTGCATGGGAGATCATGGTTCGTCCTCCCCTTGTGCTTGTGTTCCCTAATGATGCTGGTGGCTCTCTCGGTAGTCCAGCATCCGGTGCCAGGGTGCTTTCTGTGGCAATATATATGTATGACGCATTTAGTGTGTTCCGCTTATTTTTATACGATGTCTTTTGTCTTTCCTTCGCTACGCTATGCTGAATGATGTGCCGTCTTCTTGACGAGGGAGAAGGCGGTAATGCTGTTTTGTATGGCGCCCAAGCTTTGTACCACTTGCGGCCAACTGCACCTCGTGATGGAGACGCATGAGAGACGCTGGGCACCATCACTTGGAGGGAGGGGCGAGAAGGAGGCTGTATCGTCGAGGGTGGCCTGTTCTGTTGTGCACGTTCAGGGCTTTGGATTGGTCGGCTTGTTTATGCATGTCTGTCACCCGGCGATTGAACTCCCGGGCCTGTGGTAATATCACATCGCTTGTCTCGCTCTGGCGCTACCCACCCCCAATCGATGCCCGCTGTGGAAGGCTGCTGCGCCTGGAAACCTTTTTCCTCCCCTTCTCGTTGGCTCCGTTCTCAGCCGTCCCTCCTCCTCCTTCACTGGCCAGCACTGTCAGCCCGGAAGCAACCTTTCGGGCTTTTTCTTTCGACCACTGGCAACAGCCGCCTGCCCTCCAGCCCCACCGTTTTACGGGCTGCAAGACCAAGGTAGAGGTGTGTGTGTTTTCCCAGACGATGATGATGCTGCCGCCCGGCCGTGCAGTGTAGTCAGTGCACACACACCATTTGCACCCGCTCCGTCACTGCCACTGCCACAACCTCGACGCCTCCGCATGCTTCTTTTCAGCAAACGGTCATCAGCTCTCCGAGTCTAGAGGCGAACTCAGCTGCATTCTGCACGCGCGCCTGGTGTGAGCAGGGCATGTGGCTGCAGCCTGCGCCAGCGCCAGCGCTGCTGCACCTCGGTGTCGTGACTTTTGTGCGTTATGGTGATCCTCGGCGATGATCTGGATGCCGAAGCTGCCCGCGTACTTGGCATGCTGATCATGAGATACGAAGGGCCGACCAATGCCTTTTTGACTACTTTCTTGCTCCCTTCTCTCATATTCTTACTTCTGGCCCAGAACACGGCATGCAGTCGCGAGTCGCGCCCTTCCAGTGGACGAGGACCCTGCCCTGTCCCGGCACACCCTCTCTCTTATGCGCTACCAGGTTTTACCCTGAAGGCAGTGTCCCAAGATAGGTCGATGGCGCCATGGCTTGTACCTCGGTCCTTGTGGCCCCTGACTTGTGTGTGGATACGGTACCTTGACTATGACAAAAGAGAGCCTGGCAGCTCTGTGTAGCTCTCAAGAGCGGGTGTTCGTGTCAGCCCAGCCCAGCGCACCCTGCCCTCCATACGGCGACGGATGGAGATCGTGGCGTTCCGGGGCCCAGTTTGCTGGATCTGCCACGCCGGTCCACTGATTTTCGAGAAATGACGAAGAGATAGACAAGACGCAGAGTAGATAGGAAAGGAAATAAAGAGAAAGAGAAATGAAATCAAAAAAGAAAAATCAATGATTGGAAGTTCTGCTAGTACGATTCTCGTTGGTAAGCCCGTGTTGTGTTTCGAAATAGTTTAGCATGCGCATCTGGGTCTCACTTTTTCGTATGTTGTGCTGTACGTACTGTACTGCTGGCTTTGCATTTGCTAGGGTCCCATATTGGTCGTGGCCTGTCTGGTCCCTTCTCGCCCTCTGCCCTCCGTGACCTGAACTTGGCGAACTGGATCTCTCTCTCAGGGCCCCTTGGGTTTTAATATCGCCCTCCCACTCGCCCAACCTTCTGCGGCGGCACCCGTTCGCGTCCTTTGCTGGTTTCCCTTTCCGGTTCCTTATCTAAAAGCCGTCCTTCTTTGATTACACACTTTAGGCTCCCTCCTCCCCGCCGCCGTCACCACTTGGGCCCCTTTACAAAACCGCCTATTCCCTTTTCACCATTTCTGGACAAAGAAAGAGCGGCAGAACCCCGCCTAGTCCTGCTCAGCTGGTGGACGTGTGCAGCAATGTTTTGATATTGGACGCTGAGGGGTCCTTTCCGTCCTTTGTTTTTATTTTGGTCATTGACCCAGTGTTTTCCCTTTCAATTGATGTCACACATACTCGGCTGTCTTGGTTTGGATAATTCCTGCTGTGCAAAGCCGTCGGGTGTGCGTATTGCCTTGCGCTGCACTGCGACCCTCTCTCCCTTGCACCTTCCCTCTACTCCACCGCTGTCAGCCCAGCAGCAGCAGGAGCATCGTCATCCGTCGTCGCCAGCATGGCTTCCTTCTTCCAGCCGCTGCTGTCAGGCAACACTGCCTCGGAAGTCTGCGGTAATGGCACACACTGGAAGATATACTGCAACTCCATATTACCGAGCGATGAACGTCTACAGTATTCATATCAATGGATCACCTTCATCATCGCAATCATTGCCCTGGGCGTCCCAACGATTTTGGCAATAGGCGAGAGGTCGGCCTGGGCCTTCAGATCATGGAGAAAGAGAAGGAAAAGGTACGTCCTGTGCACAGTTTCTCTGGTAGAAACTTCTCTTTCTAGTAGAAGGATGACAAGAAACCCCAAAGTCGCGGCGGCAGACCTCTTCTCTTCTTGTCTTGCTGATCTCTTTCTTCTGTTGCTAACGTCCTTTGTGTGTACATAGTCGGAACAGAGATGGACCACTCGAGCGGGCCAAACGCATGGAGCCATCGCCCTGTGTGGACCTGTCGGCGGTCAAGTCATTTGGTGTCTTTGGAAAGGACAGCCCCGTCCCCAACTTTGGGAAGCTCAATGTCGAGCACGACCTGCTGATCGTGGCCCTGCCGTTCCTGACGGCGGCTGCTGCTGCCACCGATGACACCGACCAAGGTTCATTTTCCGAGACCTCGAGCACCATCGCCGGTGTCTCCCCATCCACCCCCGTGCTTGGCCTTGTTGACTGCCAGGACCTGGGCATCAGCTCTGCGACCGGATTCTCCCCCTCGACCACCATCGACTTTCTTTTTCATGTCTACCACGATAATGCCGTCGTCGGCCTGGTTCTCGATGTCAGCATGGTCCCCAGCCCAGTCCTCCCCTTGATCCCGCAGATCATCATCGGGCTCTGCGAGATCCAAGTCCCCGTCGTCCTCAAGTGCCACCACGACGCCTCGGTGCTGGGTCTGGTGAACCCCAAGTTCCTATCGGGCCTCATCGTGGAGAACGCCTGCATCCTGGAGGACGGAACGAGGAGGGACTATTTCCGGTCCATCGCCCTGCGCGACGCCATGGCCAAGTGCGCAGACCAGCGGCTTGAGAGGCCTAATTTCTTTGTGGGCTTTTTCGACCGCTGGCATGTTCGACCTTCGGCAGCCGTGGTCAGGAGGTCACAGAAGCTGGCCGAGCACTTCGCAGCCGCCTTCGAGCACGGCCGAGCCGCGTCTCCGAGCGCGCCTGGCAGCCTGCCGACCAAGAAGCTGCCGCTCAGCCTGAGCGCGTTTGAATACCTGCGAAGGTCTGAGACGTCGGAGCTGCAGAGCTCCTGGATGCAACAAAAGAGGCTCACGCATGTGGGCAACGGACGGCGCGACTCGATCGAGAAGGTGGCTAGCCTGCCGTTTGGCGAGCTCCAGCAGATCATCCCCGAGATCGACGAGCTCCTGCGGCCGCTGTCGCTTCCTGAGGACCTCCAGAACCTGCGAACAGAACGGCCCATCAGGATCACCCCGCCCGACTATGTGCCGTACGCCCCGACCAGGGAGGACTTTTGGGAGCGCACGTCGCAGGGGGAGCTCATTTCGCCCTCTGGCTGCGTGCCGCTCCTCAGCGAACCCACCACCGCCCAGCACGACGCCATCCTGGACACCCAGATCCACCTGCGCACCCTGAAGATGCTGCAGCGTGCCTCGGATGCTGAGATGACCAAGTTCATTGAGGCCTTCCAGCAGTACCCTCGTGCCTCCAAGCACTATCCGCTCGTACAGTCGCTTGTCACGGGCCTTAAGGCGCAAAATATTTTCATCTACAAAGGCCTCGGCAGCGGCTTTACCCTCCCAGATAATGCTGCCGAGTTTTGGGGTGTGTCTGCCGCGCACAAGGTCTCCAAGGACAACTACCTGCATCCAGAATCGGCTGTGAGTGAGATCGACCTGTTCATCTCGCGACGCTGCCCGAGCGACCTGCACACCATCCTGCACACGTGGCTCGCCCACCATGATGTCTCTCGTGTCGAGCGGTTTGAGGAGGAGCTGCGGTTCGAACAGGCACTTGGCGCTTCAGTGGAAGATATCACCCTTCCCCTGAGCATCCGCCACCAGATCGACAATGCCACGCCGGCAGAAACGCTCTTCCTACTGGAACAGATCAAGGTGTCGAACTTGAATCACCACTTCAAGTTCGGGATTGAAGAGCAGTGCCGCTCGGTGCTCATCGACCAGACCTCGCTGCAGTCCTGGAACCACGCCGCCTCCTTTGGCTTCCTCAGCGGCTCCCAAGACATGGAGTCTCTCCTCCGGCGGCGACTGCAGGACTTTGTGCGCCTAGGCGCTCAGAAGCTCCCCTCGGTGACCAACCTGCTCCACCTGTACCACCTCGTTGACAGGATTGTCGTCGACGCACTGTTCTTGGCAGACCGCGACAAGCTCAACACCTTGACCGACTCCCTCCTGCGCGCATACGACCCGTGGAGCTCCTGGACCAGCTGCGACCATGTCGATATCAACGCCGACCTGTTTGCCCTGATCTTCTTCTCCGCCCTGCGCAAAGGTGCCTTTGAAGACGTCTACGTCGAGACCACAGACCGCTGCCCCTTCTTCCTCTCCCAGCGCGACCAGGCTGCCGTCTTCTCTGAGCTCTGGGCCCTCGGGTCCCAATGTGAGGCCTACTTTGGCATGCTCCCTCGGGATCTGGGCGAGATCATCTACGACCGCTACCGCGAGTTCCTCGAGGACAACCCTCCCCCTGCGGGCTTCAAGGATAAGAAGATCATGACGGTCTTTGCGAAGCCTGACCCCGTGGCCGGCGGTACTGACGACGAGATGGGCCCTGATGGCCCTTCCAGGAAAGATTTTGACATGTCCAAGACGGTCATCAACATTCGCAAGAAGTTTGCCGACTTTGGCGCCTTGTCTATCTTCTGTCTCCCTGCGATTATTGATATCCTGCTCCTGACCTTCCTCGGCAGGGGCTTGTTCATGACCGCCTGGCTGGGCAATGACTACCTCACCGCTGCATGCTATGCGCTGCTCATGTCGCTGCTCATCTCGGCTGGTGTCACGGGCTGGGTGGGCAGTATTGGCAATTACTACATCTGCAACTATGCATACGACAACATGATTTATTTCCACGTCCAGCGGTTGTCTGGTGGGTTCGTCATCACGATTCTTGTCGGCATCGTTGGTTTCATCATCTTCACGGTCAAGGTCAATGTTCTCTCTGGCATTGTATTTTTCCTGTATCTCGTCGCCATCTCCATGTATCTCAACGTTCTTGGTAAGTCCAAAAGTCCCGGTGTCGTCCGTCCGCTCTTTCCTCTCTACATCAAGGAGAATTGTCGACTTTGGCGTGTGCGCTAATTCTTTTCTTTTGCAGGCGTCATGGCAACAATGCATCAACGGGGAAGCCCGCTCACGTCCGGCCGTACTGTCCTGTGGCGGACCATCCCGACATTCTTTCTATCACCTTTGATTTCTACCTTTTCGCCCGGACACGATCTGCAGATCTACCTGCCCGTCGCGTATGGATTCCTGGTTCTCATCCTGATCCAATACCGCAGCCTCTGCCACGAGTGGTCCACCTGGATGGACAGGATCCCCCGCGTGACGGAGAAGGACATTCTGAGCTGGTACAGCGCCAAGCTAGAAGCAGAGGTCAGCCGGCCCCTCTTGGACACCGCTTCGGACCGCGACAATAAAGCCACGTCGAGGATGGTCAAGACGGAGGAGGACGACGTCACGCCCGAGGTCAAGAGGAAGATGGGTCTCCTGGCCTTCCGCAGGCAGGTCGAGGCCTATAGCCACGGCGTGTTTGGTTTTGGTGCCACCTCGCACCACGTCGATCCTGTGGTGGCCCGTGTGGCCAAGGGCATGCCGTACCTGGACTGGTTGCTGAAGAAGGACGACCCAGCCAGGCCACGCGCCGACACACTGACGCCTGCCTGGTTCGGACAGGTCAACCAGGCACTCAAGACGCAGGAGCAGATGTCGCAGGGCCTGAAGGAGCACAACATCTTCATCCTCTTCCGGTACGCCCGTTTTGACATCGGTGTTAGCGTTGGTCTGTTCCTGGTCGCTCTCATGGACCGCTGGGTCAGCATTGTCATGAGCGCCGAGTACGTGGCCATCAGCGTCTTCGTCGATGACACAGCCCGCTACGGCATCTGTTTTGCCATCCTGTACTTCTGCGCTTCCGTCATGACGCTGGACGGCACGCTGCAGAAGTACTGGACAGGCAACTACGCCCTTTCGGACGAGAAACTGCTGGACCTGGACCACGCAGAGCAGGTCGAGAGGGGCTGGGAGACGCGCCGGCACAAGAAGTATCTGAGCGCCCTGTTCGAGCTGTTTCAGCGCCTCTTTTTCTGGTTCGGCGTGTCGTGCATCCTCCT
The DNA here is from genome assembly GCA_006503525.1 of Cryphonectria nitschkei. Classification (NCBI taxonomy): domain Eukaryota; kingdom Fungi; phylum Ascomycota; class Sordariomycetes; order Diaporthales; family Cryphonectriaceae; genus Cryphonectria; species Cryphonectria nitschkei. Next base: position 166,326 of record LAZJ01000365.1, on the reverse strand, counting down.
CTGGGTTTTTGTCAAGAACGCCGAGGTGGTGATCCTCTTCTACGCCTACTGCATCGCCTACACGGGCGTCATGGTCTTCCAGTTCAACCGCTGCTTCACCACAGACGTCAGCTACCATACCGCCTCGATTCTATCCAGCGCCGCCGTGGGATTCGTGGTCGGTTGCACCATCCACGGTGTCTACGGCAATCATGAGCCCTTCTTTACAGACGTCATTGCCCTGAACTCGGCTTCCCTACTGGCAGCAGCCCTGACTACGTTTTTTGTCTGGAAGGACCTGCACATGCGAGACTCGCCGCGCAACAGCGGCCTCCTACAGTCGGGTGCGGGTGCTGATGCCGCGGCGGCGAACTGCTGGACACAGCCCAGGCTGTCCAACCCTAGCATGGCTGTTTCTGAGACGGCAGAGGTTGTGGCGTGGAAGAATCTGCCCGGCAACAAGGTCTCTTCGGCCTCACACTCACTCATCTGCGAGAGGATCGCCGAGCTTCTGCGCCTGAGCATCGGTCAGCCCAACCAGCACGCGCAGAACGCGGCGTGGTCCGAGGACGTGCTGAAGGTGGCGCTGGAGATGTGGAAGGCAGGGCGGATCGAGTTGAACCTCAGCACCCGCACTGCCTTTATCGACAGGGGCCTTGGGAGTTCCATGTCCTTCAGCAGGTATGACGGGAACATGCTCGAGATCTCGACGGGTTACCTGCTGGAGGACGAGGTCGATGTGCCCACGTGGCAGCCCCTCCTGGCATACTTTGCTACCGAGGCCATCCTCTTCCACGTCGCCCGTGCTATCTTCCACATGGACCGGATCCGGGCCATTCAGGCCGAGCATTTCCTGCATGAGACGGAGCACATGTCCCGCCGTATTGACTTTGAGCTGTCCACATCGGACCTGCCCACGCTCATGGACATCCAGCGCAAGACCAACCTCAAGCTGATGAAGTACCTGTGCATGGGCGTGCACGTCGACACCAAGTGGATCGATCTACCTCCGTATGTGCGGCAGGTCATCATGTGTCGCATCCTGGGTGATCCCGTCAGCGTGTCGCGCGACTTGCATGAGTGGATCGCCACGCATTCCATCGACCTGCAGACGTGTGACTTCCACCTCGAGATCGCTCTGGGCATCTACGAGAAGACGCTGGAGCGCGAGCACATCAACGCAGAGTACTCTCTCGAGACGGGCACCACCCCTCTGGCCAAGTCGGAACTGCACTGCTCTCCTGTGCACATCGGCGCGTCCAAGTACGGCTTCCTCCACAGCTTTGTGTCTGGGATCGTCTCTGTCCCGTCCAACTTCACCAAGTGGGTGGGCATCCTGACTGGGGCCGGGTCCGATGTCGAGCGTGAGCTGTGGTACAACGTGCGGTACTGGTACGCCCGTGGTCCAATCCTCTGGGTCATCCTGTCATTCTGGCGCTTCTGCTGGTTCCTCAAGAACATCTGGGTCTATGTGCTTCTCATCTACCACCGCAAGAACCTCGTGCGCATCTCCCGCCTGGCCAAGAAGGGCGCCTCGAGGACGCTGGTCAAGGACCGGATCATCATCGAGCAGCCCAGGAAGATTATCACGGGTTTCGCTACGCGTAACGACCAAGGCTCCATCACTCTTGACATCTACGACAGGGCGCTCTCGACGCGTCCGGCTGCCGATGTGGAGCCCGTGTCGACGGCCGTGTATGGTGAACTTCACCGCCTCGTGCGCCGTCAGGACAGGTCGACGGGCAAAGACAAGAAGGCCAACCCATTTGTCTACTCTACCTTCTTCTTTGCCGAGAGATCCCGCAGCCGGTGGCCCGCTTACAAGGAGGTGGTCGACGGCGACAACTTCAAGCGCTGCTTCTACGACAAGTACGGTCGCGTGACCAACGGCCTCATGATCTTCAGCGGGACCGAGTACGAGTTCACCTACTCGTACAAGTCCAGCCCCAAGAACAGCCACGAGATCCTCCGTGCTGAGTTCAAGCTGGCCAAGACAGCCGACAGTGATAGTTTTGCCGTCTACTGGGGAGTTCCCCTTCGTGCGGATGTCGGCGCCAAGCTTGACTGGGTGCCGTCGGACCGTGTCTGCCGTGTGGTTCGCAGGATTGGCCGCAAGAGGTACACCACGACCAGCAACTACGCCCACCGCCGCGATCCGACCATGGTCACCATGCTTGAGGACAGAGACACGCGCTGCATGGTCGCCCAGCCGCCGGAAGTGTTTCCCGAGGAGGCCATCATGCAATTGCGACCCACGGATGTCGCCTTTGAGAATGACGACTTGCTGATCCGCCATCACCGGGACGATGTGCGCCGTATCTTCAAGTACGCAGGCAGGAAGCTCAGCGCCAAGTCCGTCTCGACCATCATCAACCCGGGCGCCTGGAGCTATTTCTCCAAGAAGAAGATCTACACGCGCGTGCCGACCTGGTGGCTGCGCACCGAGCTGTGGAACAACTGGCTCAAGTCCAACTCGCTCGACGGCATCACGGCCTGTTGGATGGACGAACTCATTCTGCGCGAGGAGCCCACACTACAGCGATACTGGAGCTATCGGTCCTCTGGCCGTCTCACCTCTGCCAAGAAGGTGCTGGACGACAACATCGAGCAGATTGTCGCCGCCATAGAGATTGAGAAGGATGTATCTGAGGTGTGCATGTTGCCGATCAAGGCGGCTGATTTGTATGCCATGGGTCTGGGCAAGGATGCCAACCAGATGACGACCCGCCCCGAGGACTGCTTCAAGGACACGGCAGACCGCATCTCTGTCATCTTCAACGATGTCGGCTGCTGGCCTGAGTCACCTGGTGGTGTCTCCAACTGCCGCCGTGATCTGGTCAACGGGCACAGCACGATTCGCAACCATGTCCTGGCCGAGTCAGCCAACGAGTACGGTATCCCGCGCTTCCAGATCGAGAAGAACGTCCAGTCTCTCAAGATCCTCCCGCTCTGGGGCCTGGACGGCAAGACGCCCAACCATGGTGTCATTGACAACCTGCTGCAGTCCGAGGTGGACCGCAAGATCGGCAACACGGAGATCAGGCGCGATATCCTGGGCACTTTTGTCCCCATCCTGAAGCAGTTTGTCAAGGGCGCCAGGACTCGCTCCTTCACCCGTCCTGACCTGCTGCACTTCAGTAACGTCATGCTCACCATGTTCAAGTACTTTGAGCACAAGGACTACAACGTCACCTGGAACAGCAAGGAGGTGGCCGCGGCCTGGGTGGAGGCCTGGCTCGAGAGCTACGACGACCCCAACATCATGGACACGTACGAGTCCTTTGAGCTGTCGCGTCCCACCATGACCGACTTCCGCGACGCCATGGCCATCTACAAGTCGTACTTTTTCATTTTCAGCGTGCAGACGCCCGAGAACTGCCCTCAGGTCTTCCAGAGCACCCACCACGGCATCAGCAGTCTGTTTGGCATGCTGCTCAAGTATAAGCGCGGCACCACCTTTGGCATCTGGGACCACGCCATCCTCTGGCGCGAGTGCTGTCTCAATATCTCGCCCGCCCAGTGCGAGCTGTCCATCCCCGTGCAGACCATGCTCCTGGCGGGCATCGGCCTGGCCACCAAGCTGGCCTACTTCCACGCCGACGTCATCCTGCCCTGCACCTCCTTCTTCAACCCCATCTGGGAGGCCGACCTGGGTACCGACCGCGGCCAGGTGAACCACCGCAACCAGTTCCGCCGCAAGATCGACCCGATCGTGAATGGCGTCGGCAACATGGACGCCTTCGAGCCTGTGGATCGCGTGCGCACCGAGGTCCCCACTGTCATCATGCTGTCCAACGTCCAGTTCATCAAGGACGTGCGCACCGCTGTCCTAGCCGCCGACGTGATCATCAACAAGTTCGGCTTCAAGGACTACAAGCTGGTCGTCTATGGTGCACAGGACCGCGAGCCCCAGTATACCATCGACACCATCAAGCTGATCCAGCAGTGCAAGATGAGCGACAAGGTCACTCTGGGCGGCTTCGGTCGTCCCCAGGAAGTCCTCAAGGACGCCTGGCTGTTTATGAACTCGTCCCTGTCTGAAGGTCTCCCTCTTGCCATCGCCGAGGCCGCCCTTGCAGGTGTCCCCATTGTTGCCACGTCCGTGGGCGCCACCGCTCTGGTTCTCACGGACCCGGACGACTCCAACAAGAAATACGGAGAGGTGGTGCCGCCCAACGACCCCGTGGCCCTCGCGCGCGCCCAGATCTCCATGCTGTCCATGGTCGGGCCCTGGACCAAATTCACAGGCGAGGTGGGCGAGAAGGAAGCTGTGCCCTCGTCGCTCGTGCTCCCCGACGTGATTCAGGACACAGACGTGGCGTGGCTGACGCGCCGCATGTATGAGAAGGCCGAATTCCGCCGCAAGCTCGGCATGCTCTCGCGCGGCGTCGTTCTCAAGGGGTTTCACGGAAAGCGTTACCTGCGCGAGCACGAGCAGATGTACTGGATCCAGTGGCACATGGCCCAGATGCGCGCCGACGAGTGCCTCATGGCCTCGGCCCACAACAGTTTCCGCTTTGGCGCCCCCGTCCCTCTTCGGTACAGCGATGTCTCCGAGGAAGAGCTGTGGGCCGAAACGGAGGACTTTGGCGTGCTGGATGTGACGCAGTACAGGGGCAATAATGAGGAGTCCCGCGCGTTGGAGGAAGGTCGGACGAATCCTTATGCTTCTTCGCTCAGATATTACCAAGGACCGATGCGGAAGCATAGTATCCGGTGGCAAGAGTTCCCGGCTAGTACGAGGGGCTCGTTCCTCACCATTGGGAGTGGGAGTGGGCATGAGGGCAAGAGGCTGAGCAAGGCGCCGAGACGGCCTTGGATTGAGTCGAGGACGGTTTCTTATGCATCTTCAGCGGCTGAGGTTTCATAGTTTGCTTTTTTTTCTTTCTTTTCTTCCGCTTTTTTCTCCTCTCTTTCTTGTTTCATTGTTCTCGCATATTCGGCTCTGCAAAAAAAGAAAAGGGAAAAAGCGTTGGGCATGATATCCGGCGTTTGTGGCTTTAGAATGAATGATTTTGGCGGTCATTGTACGTTGATTTGCTGATTTATATGATAATATCCAACTTCATAGAACCTTCATTAGTCTATCTGGAGAGAGTAATATATATGCCTTATACCCTGTCTTAAATGTTGAATTGTTGAATCATGTGTTCTTGATCATCAATTATAACTAGTATTTCCAACATCATCCTCATCATCCTCCTCTTCTTTCTTTTCTGTCTGTCTGTCCATCTCAGTATCCAATGGAATCAACCCCTTCATGGAAAGTTTAGTTCTCCCACAACCTTCCACCCAGAGCGCCTGTGAACGACAAAAAGCCACCCATCCACCATTCGACCCATTCATGTATCCAAACAGAACCTCCCAAGTCTGGAAGACCCCTCACACCCACTACGGCCCCTCCCTCGCCCTCTTCACCTCTCTATCATGCAACCAAGCCACACCCGCCAAGAGCAAACTCCCCGCCAGCATCATGGCCCCCGCAAACCCAAACAGCCCTGGGAACCCAGCCTCACCGCCCTCAATCACCCCAGCAATCGGCGGTCCCACCATGGCACTCACGCCCGCAAAGGTAAACACACAGCCGATCCTCGTCCCCAGCATGCGCACATCACGCGTCATGGCAGCCACCGCAGGAGGAGGCAGGCTGACGACCCCGCCATACGAAAACCCGTACAGCAGGGCGACGGCGACGAGGCCGCCGTAGGTCGTCACGCGGATCCAGGCGAGGGTGACGAGGCCTGCGAGGGCCATGAAGACGGGGTAGATGTGTAGGGGGCCAAAGCGGTCGCCTAGTAAAGGGGCTAGGAGGCGGCCTGGGAGGGAGCCTGCGCCTATGACGGCTAGCATGTAGAAGGAGGCGGGCTCGGTGGTGTGGAGGGAGAAGTGGGCAAAGGGGCCGGCGTAGAAGAGGGGGATCTGGGCGCCTAGCCAGCCTATTAGGTTGGTGAGGGAGAAGAGGGTATCTGTGTTAAGTTATGTTAGTCTAGGAAGGTGTCTTTCTCTGCTCTTCTTTTTGACAGTATATACAGAGAGAGAGAGAGAGAGAGAGAGAGAGAGAGAGAGAAGGGGAAAGAAACGTACAGACGCGGTCCTTAAAGATGATCTTGTCAAAGAGCTTTCGCCTGCCCTGGGGTAGGAACATGGGCTTCAGGAGGAGGACGGGGATGAGGGCGGTTCCGAAGATGATGAAGCCTACTGCTCTCACTGCCCAGGGAAAAGAGACCTCGTAGGTGAGCTGGCGCAGGACAATGGGGTACACAACAGCGCCTGGACATAATCAACCCCATTAGTCTAGGTGGACTTGGTCTTCAGATCTCATGGTCATTTAAAGAACAGAAAAGACTTACCAATCCCACTTCCAGAAGCAGCGAGGCCATTTGCCAGCCCCCGCCTCGTCGTGAAATAAGTCGTAAAGGCAGAAACACCCGGGAAAAAGAGCATCCCCATCCCAAGACCACTGCAGACTCCCAAGGACAGGAAGATGGCATAGTATTCCGTGGCAAGGCTGGCCATCATGAACCCCAGAGAGAGCAACAAGGCCCCTGTCGTGATCAGATGGCGCAAGTAGCCTTGGTCATAGAGCGGCCCGGCAATGATGCCCACTTCGATCAAGAGAAAGACCTGGATGGTCCCGATCCATGAGATCGAGGAGGGTGAGTACTGTGAGATCAGATTGCTTTCATAATAGGTTTGGAACACCCCGAATGTCATGATAAGGCCCCTTTTCTTGTAGGAAGTTGCCCACCGCAGTGAGTTCATTTTCAAGTTAATAGCTGTTTGTCATGCAAAAATAAAGGACACACTCCCTCCAGGGAGAGGAACAGTGTGGGAAGGCATCGACGTACCATGTGTTGAAGTAGACCCAGAAACCCCCAAATACCTGGAGCCAAGCCTGCAGACCGCCGTTGGGAGCTCGGGGGATCGTAGCAGGCGGTGGGCTCACAGCTGCAGCTGCTGGCACGGCTCCAGCTGAAGCCGCCTCCGGGGCGTTATTAGGACCTTGTCGTGATGGATTTGCATTTGGTCCTAGCACGGATGGGTTTGTGGTGGCGTCTTTGCTGCCGTCCGTTCCCTCCTCCCTTCTTTCTTCCATCTCAATCTGCTTTTCGTTGGACGAGCTGTCGTTTTCCATATTGAGGCTGAGTTGGCTGTTGAGGCGGATGTAATTATGGTACTTGGGACCCTTCAGAGCAATTCTAATCTTGTGAGGATAATTGGAACTGATGATTCCTTTTTTAATATTACGCGAGGTCAGTCCATCTCAAACGATGCACGATATCTTTACAAACTTGCCCCCCCCCCCCCGTATATCAAGAAGAAGCCAGGGGTTTATTGTATTACAAAGTTTTGTAAAGACCATTTACAGACGCGGAACCAGCTTCTACACCGAGTTACTGTGCCTACCCTCCCCGTGCTACCGAAACCCCAGAATGTTTTCCCATTTTCCCCCCTCCTCCTTTCCCAACCCTTTGTTAGCCCCTTACTGTCCAATCCACGAGTTCTTTTCTCGCAGGCTGATTTTGCCGCAACGAATATGCAGGCATCCATTCCCATCTTGCCCCCCCCCCCCCTTCCGAGCGCCACTCCCGCCACTAGACGGGCTGTCTGTCTTACTTCTGACAGCTTTCCTTCCGAGAGGGGAAACTCAAATGCCGACACGCATAGAATTCCCGGCGGCTGGTGACAGGAATTCTCTCAATCGGTATTAGGGGAGTTGCTCTTGTTCGTGCAGGAATCCATCCTTTTGGGGGCTGGGAAGGGATGTTTTTGGGGCCCTGTGTGTGGCGGGCGTAAGTGCCCGGAAGGATTCTCGAGGGAAAGGATTTAGGGCTCGGCTGTCACCTCATGCATATTTGAGTGCGCGGGGAGGAGGACATCCTTGAGGAGATTCGGCTTAAGCCAAAGAAAGGGCAGCTCTTGGAGTTCTTACAGGTGATGCTCTCAGCACGCATCGGGACGTGCGGGAAGATGCCAGCTAGATGAGCCGCCACAGCTGACACGTCGACCGATGGCCTTGATCAGTCAAGCGCGGCGGGCAAATCTTGCCATCAAATACCTGGATGAAATTTCAAGTTTTGAGTTGTGGTCAGATGCTGGAGTGAAGGTAATGATGCCCGTATCATCACGTTGTACAGGCAAAACATATCTTGCTTGCCAACACCTTTTCCCTTGCCAATCCCTTCTTATCGGGTCAAGGTGAACAGCTGGAAGCGTTGTAGCCCACTGTAGAAAGAATATGTCGGCCAATCAGAGTCGTTTCGCAAACGTCACACAAGACCCGAGACGGACAATAAGAGGCTACAAGAATGGACCTCTCCAGGCAAATTTCTGCAAACTTGTATGAGCTTCTTGTACAACGTCTCCTCTGCCTGCTCAAACCTTTGGTGGCTTCTGGCTTCCGTCCCGAGGTCGTACACGCCATGCTCTGTGCTCCAGGTCAAAGGTTCTTCATGAGCTCAACAAGCCGCCGTTTCGAGTCAGTACAGGCTGGCAGCGACGAAGTTGCACGTGAGGATGAGTTGGGCTGGTGGGTATTTTGTGTGCGTTGCGTTCGTTAAGGTTCTTTCCTTTGTGCATCAGACCATTCCTTACGTGTAGTCTTACGATGAACGGGCAGATCTGATAAAAAAGGAGAGTTAGAGAGACAGAGGGAAAGATAGATAATTATTGTACACAAGTCATTAGCATATGATCAAGATAATAAGCCATCTTGGCGACTATCATGATAGTTAATTTAGAACGCGGTTGTAGAAGAGTCTGGAGCAGCCAATCAATCAGGCTGGGTTATCAAAGCATTGCCGCTATCAGAAGTAGCTGTAGTGCTATACAATTAGCCCCAATGCGGGGTCTTATCGAGGGAGGGGAGAGAGGGGCGCCTTCTTGGGCTGCTAGCCTGGACGACATCGGCGCGAGCTTATCTCGGAGAAGGCACGGGAAGGAGGGGCCCGTGACAGCTCGCTCATCGCTTCCGATCTTATCGTTCCCCCTCAGACGGACGAGGCGCCAGTCATGGCTGCTGTTTGGTGATATGGCTTTGGTAATACGGAGCGCACTCATTCGACGAGATAGTCGTGATAGCCACGCCAGTCGAGACATCAGCCGTCAACTAAGTCATCGTGCATCTCCGCTAACGGCACAACTCGGACTGGGCTCGGGAAATCATGACAAGACACAAGATATAAGAGAGAAACAAAAGTAAAACTAATAGCAAGCTTCGAGCCAGCCCAGGTTTCCCCATATCTTTAATTTTCTGCTTCTTGTGTTGTGTGTGTGTAGCTGTCTCCGTCTTCATCCATCTACGTCTCTTGCATTCATTATCGAAGCAAGCTGGTGGCCCAACACATCAAAACAAGCCAGAATCAAAACCAAAAAAAGATGGGTTCTGTGGCAAACGACGAGATCCCTCATCCCTTGGACCCTCTCTCCCTGGAGGAGATCCAGACGGCCATCACCGCCGTCAAGAAGGCCCATGGCGATGTCTTCTTCAACGTGGTCTCCCTGCATGAGCCGCGCAAGGCCGAGATGACCGCCTGGCTGGCAGACCCAGAGAAGACTCCCAGACCAACGAGAATCGCAGACATTGTGGTCATCGCCCCAGGAGGCAAGGTCTACGATGGCCTCGTCGACATCAAGACTGCCCAGATCACCCACTGGGAGCAGCTGGATGGCCTTCAACCTATTGTAAGTCGTTTTGGGAGGAGAGACTCTATCACAAAGGGCGCACACGATAGAAACTAACCACATTCCGCATGATTAGATCACCATGGAAGAGCTTCAGGCTGTGGAGCACGTCTGCCGGACAGACCCTAGCGTCATTGAGCAGTGTGAGATCAGCGGGATCCCCAAGGACGAGATGCACAAGGTCTACTGCGACCCGTGGACCATTGGCTACGACGAGCGCCACGGATCCCAGGTCCGTCTGCAGCAAGCCCTGATGTACTACCGTCCCAACGTGGATGACTGCCAGTACCAGTACCCGCTGGACTTTTGCCCCATCTATGACGCCGACAAGCAGGCCATCATCGGGATTGATATCCCCAAGGTGAGGAGGCCGCTGCGCAAGGAGGCCACCATCAACTACACCCCAGACTTTGTGAACGAGAAGCAGGGCGGCTACCGCAACGACCTGAAGCCCATCAACATCACCCAGCCCGAGGGCGTGTCCTTCACCATGAAGGGCAGAGAGATCGAGTGGCAGTCCTGGAAGTTCCACATCGGCTTCAACTACCGCGAGGGTATCGTGCTCAACGACATCACCTACAACGACAAGGGCACCGTCCGGCCCATCTTCTACCGCCTGTCTCTGGCGGAGATGGTTGTGCCCTACGGCAACCCCGAACACCCCCATCAGAGGAAGCACGCCTTTGACCTGGGAGAGTACGGTGGAGGCTATATGACCAACAGCCTGGCCCTGGGCTGTGACTGCAAGGGCAGCATTCACTACCTCGACGCACACTTCCCCACCCGTGCAGGCGAAGTGAGGACCATCAAGAACGCAATCTGCATCCACGAGGAGGACAGCGGCATTCTCTTCAAGCACTCGGACTTCCGAGATGACTCTGTGATTGTGACGAGGGGTCGGAAGCTTGTCATTCAGCAGATCTTCACGGCAGCAAACTACGAGTATGCCATCCAGTGGATCTTTCACGTGAGTAATTATCCCTCCCCCCCAAGGCCGACGCTTCGGAGTTTTGGATTGGGAAGAAAGATAAGAAGAAAAGCTGACAACTAGTACAGCAAGATGGCACGATCCAGCCAGAGATCAAGCTCACGGGCATCCTCAACACCTATGTCATGAACCCTGGCGAGGACACGCTCGGCTGGGGAACACAGGTGTATCCAGGTAAGTTTCAAAGAAAAATGAAAATAGTAGAAGGGACTCTTTTGCACCGAAGATCATCAGGAGCTGACCACTTTACCTGTTAGGTGTCAATGCGCACAACCACCAGCACCTTTTCTGCATGCGCATCGATCCCAACATCGATGGGCCCAACAACACTGTCTTCATGAACGATGCTGTGGCGTCAGACGCACCAGTAGGCAGCCCTGAGAACTTCTATGGCAATGCCTTTTACGCCAAGCGCACAAAATTTACCACGACCGGCCAGGCCATGACCGACTACAACGGTGCGACCTCGCGTACGTGGGACATGTGCAACGAGAGCAGGCTGCACCCCTACAGCGGGAAGCCTGCTTCGTATAAGCTGGTCAGCAGGGAAGTGCCGGGCCTGTTGCCCAAGGAGGGGTCGCTGGTCTGGAAGAGAGCTGGCTTCGCTAGGCATGCTGTGCATGTGACCAAGTGTGAGTATTGGGCCCCTACCCCCAGCAGCATCGTGAGATAGACGAGAAAACGAGAAGGAATACTAACAAGAAGCTCGGCCATAGACTCCGACGACCAGCTCTGGCCTGCCGGCCGTCACGTCCCGCAGACCTCAGGCGAGCCCTCGCGCGGACTGCCCGAGTGGGTAGGTGACGGCACAGACTCGATTGATAACACGGACATTGTCCTGTGGCACACGTTCGGCGTGACACACTTCCCCGCACCAGAGGACTTCCCCGTGATGCCTGTGGAGCCCATGACCCTTCTCCTGCGCCCGAGAAACTTCTTCTCCAACAACCCCGTCATGAACGTTCCTCCGAGCTACGTGACCATCCCCAGCCAGATTGCCGCCAACAAGGCCGCCATCGTGGACGCCTCCGACAAGATGAGCAAGATGGCGTTTGGTGACAGCAACGGCGAGAGCAAGGCTTGCTGCGGTGGAACGAATGGAACACATTAGCTTTCTTTTCTGCTCATTCAGTCTTTTTTTTCTCTTTCTTCTTCCCCTTCTTTCCTTTTGGAAATCTGAATGCGGGAGCTCTGGCGGCGGGATAGCATTGGATGGCACAGACTGAATCAACAAAAAGGGATACTGGAATCCTATGATTGTCGTTATTTGTTTTTGGGGTCTTTCCAAGGTTCCGTGCAGGTTGGCGTTATTTACCCCCCTTGTCTTTTCAGGTTTGATTTATTTGTAACGCAGACACGCTCTCTGTCACGCAATGACATGCAATGTAATTTCTCTTGACGATGAATGTGCTATCAGACAAAGGACCTACTGAAATGTGATGTGTGGAAGTTGTTCGATCTACCTTTGCCCTAGATCAGCCATTGGATGTCAATTCCGGCTCAGAAAACATGGCACGAAGACGATACGCAGTCAACCCAAAGCATCATCCAATAAAAGAAGACGCCTCAGAATCCACAGCAACTCCTAGGAAGGTGAACAGTATTAGTCCTAAGAATTGTTCCACTGCAGCCGTTCATGACGAAAAAGAAGCATACACGGTCGTCATTTTGACTCGAGCCTCCCAGAAGAGGGATGGCTGGGGGCGGGGTTGTGAGGTCCGCCAAGCAAGTGAGAGTGTGCGGGTGCTTTTGGGGAGAAGTGACATACAGAGGTTTGTGAGTTACATGGCCTGAACCAGGGCGTCATTCGCTTTATTGAATGGGGGAGGTGGATTGAGAGGGCTGCTGGGCTGGTCATGTGGTGTTGTGATAAGGAGACGGTAGTTTGCTCCAACGTTGCATACCACAGTTGGCGACTGCTGGTCAGTCTGGGCACTTACGACCCTCGCTCGAGTAGGTAGGACGGATGAGTCTGGCGCTCTGGACGAGGGCTGTTATTTTTGCTTTCGTACCTCTGGTCCAATGCAGTATCTGTTTGATCTTGTGGACTTTGTCAAACAAAAAGTTAACCGTTGATTTAGGCATACGTGTTAATTCTCAATGAAACAGCCATCTCTCTTCATACAATCAACTGTTTGTTAGACTTCTGTACCATGTCTCTCTTGTACAGACCACAAGAAGAGAAAGGTCAACTCGCCATTGACGACTCGTGTCTCTACATAAAACCCGCGATCGTCCTCGACGATAAGGCTGCAGCCAGGGGCCAAAGTCATGCGCTTGTTCCACCCGCCACCCCCTTCTCAATCCAGAAGGTCCAGAACGCAGCTATGTAAATCAGCAGTCGCACGCTGTGTATGCTGTTGTCTGAGTACTTGAGTAATTATGTAATGCAAGCGTCACCCACAAAAGAATTACCAGTCAAACTTCAGTCAGTATTTGACTCCAGCATGTCTCCTCCCCCATGCATAGACTGGGGCTTTCCCAAGACGAAAATCATCCATGAAAATCTCACGTACCCCCAGATAAGACTTCTCGAGGCAGCAGCTCCAAATCAGTCAGTTCCCAAGAAGTGGTACGTGCCAAGGCTCGCCAAGTAAATAAGCTTAGTTTTCATAACATGCTTAATCAAGGCCGTTGACTTACTATTGTAGTTTAGGAAAGTATGCAAGTGTACATACTATCTATCATGTACGTACAGTAGTACTATGCAATAGGAAAAGGGCCTCGAGGGGACGTGGATCCACCTGGCGACCCGCAGCACCGGGTTACACAAAGTATGCATACCTTAAATTAAGGTAGAGTTGAGTCCGACCAACCGGATTTTATTGTCGGGGGTGGCAAGAGAGGGAGGGAAGGGGCTTAGACGACCTCGGGATGTCACAGACCGGCATGTACAAAGCTCCGAAAACCGTACAGTGAGAATATCTCTAGTGTTGAGACCCGGTACTGAGTAACGAAGTCCCGTGGTTATGCTGAACATAGGGCTAGACATTCTTGTGTTGCTTGATACTGGTGGCCAAGGATTCTGGCCCATGGTAGATAGACAATCTGGTTGGGAACGAGATCAATCGAACAATACCTGGGTAACTTCTGCCTGTTGTTCACGAGTATGCCAATTACACCTGTGCTGCCAGATAGTCTGGACGATTGTATAATGCCTTGGTGTGATGTTTCTGGGTTGTACTTGGAATATCTTCACTGTGAGCAACACCTGCAACACTCTGTGGCCCATCATGATATCTGACAACACTTCCTGTCCGCCCAAGTACATACTGTGTCTCAGTGGTGGGGATCCGCACCGGAGCGATTCAGATTAAAGATCGGAAGTAGTCCATAAATAGAAGTTATGTTTCTTCCTTTTGAAGTCATGATTGCAGCCGGCGTGTGGGCTCTGCAAGTGGGGACATCGGGCCGGAATTGATGCTTCGACAAAGCCCAGATCAAGTCTGCGGCTCGTCTTTTTTAGAGCTGCATGAGGCGTAGATGAGGTGGGATTTGGACTTGGCGTTTATGCGAGTTAATCTTGGGGGGATCGAACGAAGACTGCCGAAGCTTGAGGGTGTAGGTCGGTTGGCCCTGGGTCTGCCGCCCACTCGCCCACACCCGTGGACGCCACGATCAGCGCCAACCCTGCGAAGTGATGACTGACTTTGGCAGCTGCCAATGGTGCCCACACGTTTAAAACCTGGAGCAGTCAAGCGCCTTCTGGAACGATGTTCTACATGACGATCACCAACAAGATCTCTGCCCGGAGCAACATAGGAGGTTTCTTCCGTCAGGATAGCGTCCTCTCTCTTCGTGAGAAATCGTATTGGCTGATCATGAGCATGATGAGAAAACAGTATTGGATTTTCACTGTTGTCTGCGTGGAATCTAAATGTTGGAGTCAGCGTCGCCCTTGGCACCCTGAATACACTCCACCAAGTTTGTCGCCGAGTCCCCGATGAGGTACTTCGTGAGCCACGTACTGGCGTGATGTGTGATTGCCTCCTAGCCACCTCGCGGGCGCCAGTGAGCCTCCTGGAGTTGCAATCTTTCGAGTATCTAAAGCTCTTGGCTCTGGCCGACTGCTTGGCGTGCATCCGAACGGGAAGGTCAGTCAACCTCGTGAGATCATGATACTCTTCCCTCTCGTCTTGTCGGGGCTTAGGTCGAGGGCTCATGGTTCTGCATTGTCTGTCGTGGAAAGAATGTCGGAGAAACGGTGAAATGAGGAACGGTGACGATAATTCCAAGATTCACCAGAGAGGTTGACATAGACTCAACAGTTCGTTTCTTTTCTATATAAGACGGCCATGTTCTCTAGAATCAAAAACATCAACTTCTTATCAACTCATCCCAGGTCAACCTCTCTACAAGATCTTCCACTCTCTAATTACTTCTCTTCTACTATATTAACAATTTCCCCCCTTCTACAACCTGCAAAATGAAGTACACCGCCGCCCTCGCAGCCCTCGTCACTCTCGCGGCCGCCGCCCCCAACGGCATCATCGACATTGGTGACGGCGTCAAGCTCGTGCCGCGCGAGCCCCGCGCCCACACTCGTCTGGAGCGCCTCCGCACCTTCCGCCGTGGTCTGATGGAGGGTGTCGAGTCCGGCAACAGGAACAGCAGCGATGTCTCGTACGATAGCAACTGGGCTGGCGCCGTCAAGATCGGTACTGGTCTGAGCGATGTCACTGGCACCATTGTGGGTACTGGGAATCATAATCACCACTTTTTTTTTGGGGGGGGGGGGTTGCTGGTAATCTATAAGATGGCTGACTGGAAGAAATTGTTCATAGGTTGTGCCTACACCCTCTGTTCCCAGCGGAGGCAGCAGCACGGCCAAGTACGCCGCCTCTGCCTGGGTTGGCATTGACGGAGATACTTGCACGTCTGCTATTCTCCAGACCGGTGTTGACTTTTATGCCGGCCGTGGCGGAGTCTCTTTTGGTGCGTGCCTTCATGGTTCTTCTTTCAACCTGATACTTGAAGTTCAAAAAGAAAGACTTCACACCGTTATTATATACTACCGTTTTGCTGATAGGTTTTACAATACATAGACGCCTGGTACGAGTGGTACCCCAACTACGCCTACGACTTCTCCGGTTTCTCCGTCTCTGCTGGCGACACAATCGTCATGACCGCCTCAGCCAGCAGTCTCAAGGCCGGCACCGTCACGCTCGAGAACTCGGTGAGTGCTGTCTCTCTCCCTTCCCTTCTTTCTCTATCTTTTCCTTTTCTTATTCAAGCCCTTGGAACATAAACACACACACCCACACACACACACACACACACACACACACACACACACACATAGAGGGGAAAAAACGCTGACCATCAATCTCCCCATCCCTTCGAAAAAAGACCACCGGCAAGAAGGTCACCCAGTCCTTCGCCGCCGAGAGCTCCTCTCTCTGCGAGTACAACGCCGAGTGGATCGTCGAGGATTTCGAGTCCGGCAGCAGCCTGGTCAACTTTGCCGACTTCGACACCGTCACCTTCAAGGACTGCTCCCCGTCCGTGTCGGGCTCCACCATCGTCGACATCCGCCAGAGCCTCCAGGTCCTGACGGACTGCTCCACTTCGGGGACCAGCACCGTCACTTGCGAGTACGTTGGTTAGAGAGAGAGTGTGTGTTACAACTCACTGACTGATGGACCATCATGGTGGCGTCCGTGGCCAACCCGGAAAATCCGGGCGGGCCCTGTGCTGGATGTTAGGATCTGGTTCGACCTGGTCTAATTATCGCGTGCCAGTATAACAAGGCACTGCTGCACACACTTCGTTCTTACTTGAGCAGAAGTTTACCATTTGCCTTCTCACTCTCTGTACATATTATCTGGTATATCATGGTGCTAGCTGTTCAGAATGAACTTTCTGAAAATACGATTTATGAGTTACTGGCGTTTAACCACTTAAACAAACGCTCAAGTGTCACCTCTGTATCTCACTCATTCCCAATTGCATTCTAATGCTTCTCAGGATCAGCAGTGCTCTACACAACTTTAAGAAGACAAACGCTTATGTTGAATTGCTGAAGGCTATAGACTATTCGATTAGTGTGTCGAACCCAGCATAGTCTGGTCAAGCTCATCGCTATGTATGAAAAGTGAAGATTGACTGCCTGTCATGTTCACGCTACCCAGAAATTCTCGTTATCAATGTAGCTGAAGTGCGATGCACTGAAGGCCTGGAGACCAAGCGTTCTTGGCCAATGTCTACCTAGGTAGTGAATGTGCAGGCTACTTTTTGAAACGACCTTTGACCTTGCTTTTCAGTAATTTCAGAGACGCGCGAAGTCGCTCCCGAGTTCGGGGTGGTGTTGATATGTGCGATGCTGTTGGTGAGCTCGGTACCTGTGCGGGAGGCTGTGGTGTCTCAACCGCTGGAGATGGTGCATTTTCTGGCTGAGTTGGGTTAAGAGGTACTGACGTCCTCACCAGTCTCGGCCTGGGAGAGTCGGATTTCGGTTTTGCACTGAGCGCTGTAGAGGGTTCCGAAGCTGGGGTCGGACCCATCATCCTGCTTGTCAGGTCTGAAGGTATGTCGGTCAAAACTGTTGACGCTGCAGGCATCTGTTGACTCGAATGCGTCGGGAATGACACTTTTGGCGTCTTTGGTGTCGTTGGAGTCGACTGCTCAGACTTTTCAGACCCAGTCTGTGGTAGGATCAATGTCACGTCCCAATCCCATTCATCTGCCTCCGTGTCCTCGCAGCCAACGTCTCCAGCTTCGTGCTTCCCGCTCGCCTCCATGGATCGGATCTTTGAGGATATCTTTTGACGTATCTTGCCACCCTTCTCAACTTCTTCGTTGGCGGCTGGGTCCCGTTCTGTAACTGACTCTCTGGCGATCGGGTAGTCGAAAACGGTGGAGCCTTGGCATATTCGATCTCGTGTATCTCGCTGCTCCCCCAGTGCATCTATGAAAGGCTTCATGGACTTTCTGTTGACCCGGATCCAGTTGTGTCCTTTGTGCTCCTATCCATAACGACCTACTGAAGCTTCTGCTCGGTCCATTAATATCGTTCCATATCGTGTCCTTGGAGTACTTTCGCCTAAGCCATGCAGTGAATCGCCATGCATCAGCATCCGGTACATCTAGTCGGCGTGGATTAACATGGCCATCACTTCGGGGAAGAGTGTGTCCATCCATTGTCGATAGCCCTCCAGATTTAGATGGACATGATCATCCAAATGCACGTCGGGGTCGATTCCCTTAGGTGCGGGTAGAAACATGATTCGCGACGCAGCCTGTCGTGCAGGCGGAATGAGATCCCACCAGTTAGGCTTGAATTGGGGCATTGTG
Organism: Cryphonectria nitschkei; assembly: GCA_006503525.1. NCBI lineage: Eukaryota > Fungi > Ascomycota > Sordariomycetes > Diaporthales > Cryphonectriaceae > Cryphonectria > Cryphonectria nitschkei. The sequence goes on along the minus strand of LAZJ01000365.1, from coordinate 148,382 downwards.
GGATCCAGACCTGAGGACGTTGCAGTATCCCCAGTTGCATCAATTGGAACCACCTTGCCGTGCAATCCTGCTTCTGACAATGCTGCGCTGATGGCTGAATCGCGCCGTTCTTCGCCGTCAACGTCTTCCATCCTCTCTTTGTCGTCTGTCTGCGCCGACGTTTGCACGGGAAATGATGACACGAAGTCAAGCCGATCCACTCGAGCCGTTTCACTGATCCAGCCCTCTGGCCGTTTTCCTTTGGCTTTCTCAGAGAGCTGCGTCTCTTCGGGCGTGTTTGGCTCGCCATGCGAGATGGCAGAGTCTCCAGAGGCAGCTCTCTCTTCCCTCGAGGCATGTGGCATTGATGACACGACCTGGTCGGTAGTCTCGACCGTGCCCTGTGTCTCCCAGCCAACAGACGAACCGAGACCAGAATCTTCCGACTTTTCTTTGCCTGATGGTTTGCCCTCTTCAGCCTCCAACAAGACCCCAGATGGCAGGCCGGGAAATTTCTGGGCGATTTCGCCAACTAGAGCCCTGATTTTCGCATTGGCCTGGTCCACAATCGCTTCCGGTATGTCTTTACGATAGAACAGGCCTGTCAGCAATACTGAAGTCCCCGGTGCAGACGCCTGCAGTATGGTGGTCAGGAGTACACGCAAGGCGTTGACGCTGCGGTCAGGCATGCCCTTTTTCTTGTGCAAATTGTTCGTGCCGCAGTGAAGGACCCAAAGCCTCACGTTGCCATTCCGCCGAGAAAGAACGTCGAGGAGTCCTGGAAGTTTGATATTCGGGTCGCCGAGTAGCCGAAAGAGGATATTCTCGATCTTGTCTCCGCCGCAACCGGCATTCAACACGGCGCCGAGTCTGCCGAACGCCTTGCATTCCGAAGTCTCAGTGATCTTGTAAAGACCCCCAAGCCTGGAGGTGGCCCTCAGCAACGGCTCCCATTTGCCGTCACAGCTCAGATCCTCTATTTGACTTGCAGTCATCATCATGTGCGACGGCCATAGCTCGAGGCTTGCGGACGACCCTGTCGTGGTCATGCGCTCGATCATGGAATCACCGAGAAGCACCACGACTGGTGTTCTGTTGGTGCTTGTGAGCTTCGGTAGGTGATCGTCACGCGAGGTCTCCAGGGAGCGCTGCTTGGCTTGAGATAGTTTTTGGGCAGCTGCTAGACATGGCGAAGGCGTGGTAGCTGCTGGTGTTGACGGGGGCCTGGCCATATTCGAGTGGTTGTCTTCAGGAGTTCTGCGTCGAGACAAAGAATAGTCAATAAAATCAATGGGATGAGACAGCATAGCCTTGCCTCTTGTCGCCGTTTTGAACAGGATGGTGAATCTTGGTGTGCGGTGGCAGTGCTGGAGGAATGTCAAACGAGAGGATCAAAACGAATGTGACAGCACTCTGGAAAATGAATACGTAAAAAGAATGCAATTGATTTAGAACAATGAATTGTTGACCAAGATCAGAGTAAGGAGACGTAACCCATCGATCGTGTTGTTGTTCGGCTGTCAATGATCAATCTAAAAGATCCACTGGACTGCAACAGTGGGAAGGCGCAGCAGCGCAGTCAAGGCTCAGAATCGCTGCGCCATTTGAGCCGTCTAAGGTAGCCCCGAGAACCCATCGGGGTTGCGGCTGCGGTCTCTACGAATTTTAGCTGCATATAGCTTTTCGGGTTTCGCTTTCACTTCCGGTTTTGCCATTGTTTTCAGAAATACATCCGATGTTTCCTATGCTGTGCTGCCTTGACGAACGCGCTCAGCTTCGCTACCTCGATGTTCTCCATAATTAATTTGCGGTCAGGCTGAAGGGCTACCTGAGTTGCAAGGACACGCTGAAATTCGCCCAAACTCCAGGCCTTGTCTGTGGACATGGCCGGTAGGACATTCATTCTGCTTTTGTATTAAATTAAGCAGTAAGAAGGCTATTACTAGCAGCGCGAAAGGGGGCCACAGCTCAACGAACCGCAGCCAGCCCATCCTATCAGCATATCATTGCTCCGCAGCAGCATCGTCAGGCTTGATAGAGACCACGCACACTTGCTTTCTAACCCATGCGGACTCTTATTAGAAGGAGCCATTTCATTGCTTAGGCAAGACTAAGCCGAGTTTGTAGTAGATACAGTCCGTCTGGCTCAACAAGAAAGCTCTTTCCGATCCTGCAAAGCTGAATTCATAGCTTTCTTGCTTGAACAGTACTTCACATCTAGTTTGGATTATTTTCTAGAATATTGATACTAATAAAGACGGCCTCTCTGCCCGGCTCCTGATTTCTCGTCACGCGTCAAATCTATTCGTAGCAATAGCACTAGGTTTTCATCCGCCGCTTGAAAGAGACAAGATACAAAGGCCAGCGTACTAAGTAAGACTAGGCTAATGCTTGTATCGCGTACAAAGCTGCGGAAATTCAGTTTACGCACTTGCACACATGTCTTGATCTGCAAACATTTCTCTTCTTATATAATAAGGGATCGTCCAGCACATTCCTGTCTTTCACTCCGTTTGTCGTTACTTTACCCTCACTTCAAACTCATCTTATTCGTAACAAAGATGTGGCAGCGCTTCCGAGCTTAGCGGAACCATACCGCAAAGAAACCTACTTCTCATAAAAAACCACAACTCGAAATACACCCAAATCCTTCTCTACCGACCATTATCACTATTCAACAAGGCCCAACAAGATCCCCGCCACCATGTTATACTTCAACAGCCGGCGGCCTATCTTGTCACCAAGAACCAGGAATCGAATTGCCTCATGTTGACCTTTTTCGTTATGCTGCATATGTTACCTGCGCTAGCATTGCTCGTTCTATCGACGAAAATCCACGTGCAGAACGCTCTAAAGTTGATATCGCTATTGAAAATACTACAAGCGATGCTGCTCGTTAGGTGTTTTCTCTTATGCTCGAATGGATAGAATGCAGGGGGAGTGCTTAGGATGAGAGTATTTATGCAGGTTTAAATCATATCACTTCAAAAAGGGTTCATAGTTAGCAAGACAAGGGGTTTAGGTTTTTTTTCTTCTCTTTTTTACTCTTCTTCTTCTAGCTTTTTGAAAATTGTATTAGATTACAATAAAACAATCAGTATTAAAATTATATTATGAATGTTTAATTAGCTCTGATGTTATACATTACACTTTCTGTCTTATAGTATATTTATTGAGGCTACTAGAAGCATATAGACTGTGTAATTCAGCTTAATGCATAAGTATCTTCTGCGCCTTACCGAAGTTCCTTTGGTAGTCCTGTATAACCTTTACAGAAATCATTTATTCACTTCTTCTTCGTTCATGAGCACTCAACTACGCTCGATCATTCCCATTCATAGAGATACAATCTTCCGCCATGTGCCACTCGACCACTTTGACACTTCGCAGAGTACGGCGAGGAAAAGACATGTCGAATGATGACTCATTTTCCGTACTTGCCTCGCCATTAGTGGGCGAGGATAACCAAGAAGAAACAACGGATCCACGAGAATTGGCAAGGCCAGTAAGTGTGAGAAGTGCGGTTTGGCAACAATCAGCCTCGCGAAAGAAAAGGCCTAAGCGGCTTTTCCAGGTTTTCCACGGTGGTCAGTTCAATATGCGCTATGAAGCAACATTCGTTTTCGTCAAGACAGGTGAAGTTCAAGAGAGTCCATCGCAGTCATGTGGCATCCCCAGGGATTGTTTGACACCTCTTCTCGAGTGGATCAATTTTCATTCCATTAGCGACTACGAATCTTGAAAGTCATTGTCGACGTGCAGACTGGTGTGGTTGTGTCGAGTTTCAATGGTGTCATATGAATACATTTTTTGGTGCTGTTGTCGAGGAACCTCCAAGGTATGGGTTGCTCACCTGGGAAGAACTGAGTATCACACCACATAGTATAAAATGTATTATGGTCTCGATATATTACTTTCAAGACAAACACTGCCGGTTCAATGTTCTTCGCCGGCTCTTGAGCTGGGAGTGAGTATCTCTCATGAGCGCTGCCTCGTTCCCTGGCGAAAGACTGTATCATTTTTGGAGGAAAAGAAAAACCCGCCCGGAATTGAATCAGCTCCTTTCCCTCTCAGTGGAGCTAAGCCTATGCCATCCTAGAAGAAAGACTGAATGTTCGAACTTATCAAGACGTCGATGGACGAAGATGAGCCTGGCAGAGGAGACGTCGTCTAGAGGGTTGGGGTTATCACACGCTGCATATCGATAAGCAGCAAGCCCCCTGCCCCTAGCCCCACCCACGCCCAACTACAAGCTCGAAAATTTTCGAAATACAATGGCTTCTTCTCTTCCTCTTCCTTCTTTCTTACCAACATCATCCAACACCATCCATCTTGGACGTCGAGGACTCACTCAAACCCTCGACGCGCCCATGGCATACCCATGGGCTTCCAGCGTCAAGGTAGGCATTTCACTTCTTTCTCTGTTCCTCGCGTTATTCAATTTACTTTTTCCCTTTTGCAAAATGATGAACACACTTAAGAACGGCCAACTGAAAGTCAAACCCATGTTGATCCAACTTATATCAAGCTCAACAGTCTGAATCTTTGCAAACCCTTTTCCATCTTTTACCACTTGTTACCAGCCAATTTGGCATCTTTCACAACACAGAAAAGGGCTAACAAAGACTTATACAGTGACGCAGGACAACCCACCTCCATCGCCCTCCCCTCTTGCCCTTCTCCTTTCCTATTCAATCTTGTCGAACCAGACAAGGCCCTCGACGACATCCCGGCCATTGGGCGAGGCCTGCACCCACGTGATGCCCATCCTGCCCACGCGCCCGTTTGGCCCGACCTCGAACTGCACGGGCACATAGCCTTTCATGGTCGCACCGTGGGGGTTGTCCCTCAGATATTCAAAATTCATCCAGTACTCCCCCGAGACGTGCTGAAATTGGTTGACCGTATGCCAGGTCGTCTCGGCGCGCACTGCCACGAGTGTGATGTTCTCCCGCGTGATCAGGCCCTCGTGTGCGCTGGCGGGCTGCAGCGTGAAGTTGAGATAGCCCGGGTGGAAGTACGTGCCCTCGTAGGCATCGAGCGGGAGAGTGGGCGGGATGGGCTGCTCTGGGCGGTCGGGATAGTACCTGTCGATGCTGGTGTCGATGGCGGCCTCGAGCTTCTCCTGGTAGCTCTTCATGCTGTGACATGAGAGAAAGAGACATAGCAAGTCAGCAAGGCATCTCCCTCCCGTAGCAAATATACAGAAAAAACTCAAAAAGAAATATAAAAAGATAACAGAAGATGGAAGTCAAGCAAAAGACATACTCTGCACCCCAGTCGTACCTCTCCCCCACCGGTATGCCCAGCCTGTCGTCTACCATCTCCCAGATCAGCTTGCGCGCCAGCCCATTGGACGTGATGGCCGTGTTCCCCAAAATCACCATGCCTAGCTCCAGGTCCGGGTAGAAGAACACCTCAGCCCCATAGGCATGCATGCCGCCCGAGTGCGTCCAGAACCGATGGCCCCGGTAGCTACTCGTCTCCCACCCCAGCGCATACGCCATGGGCGCATCGTACGGCGGACTTCCTGCTGCCCCCTCCTCGTCCACGTCCGCCCACCGCTCCGGGTCCAGGATGATCCGCGGCGTCCTGACTGCCCTGTGCCCTTCTGGCGGCAGCGGGCCTTCCTCCCTCAGCAGCATCCGGATCCACCTCGTGTAGTCCTCGACGTTCGACATGGTCGCCCCCGCGCCACCAATCTCATCCGTCGGCATGAACGGCACTGCAGGTCCGAACCGCCCAGCGTGCCGATCCCACCCGTAGCCCGAAGCCAGCCGGTGCTCCTCCTCCTCCTCCTCCTCCCCCGCCGCCAGCGCATCCTCCAGCGAGAAATACGTCGTCCTCATCCCGAGCGGCTCCCACACCCACTCCCGCAGCAGGTCCCCCAGCCACACATCCTCCTTCTCCCCGCCCTTTCCTCGGCTCCCACCCACCAGCGTCTGCACCGCGTGCGACGCCGCGACAAACATGTGATTGCAGTACTGCCATTTCGTCCGCGGCGCCGCATTGGTAGGGAGGAAGCGCAGGAGCCGCGTGCCGTCGCGGACCGTCGCCGTGCGGCGCGTGGTGTTGGTGCTGGTGCTGGTGCTGGCTGCGCCGTCACGGAGGATGTGCGAGCCGGCTCGGTCGTGGCGGGGCATGCCTGTGCGGTGGGACAGGGCGTCCTCGAGGGTGATGTGCGGTGTGGCCCAGGCGTCGGAGGGCGCGAGCACGAAGTCGTCTGGGATGATGGAGGCGAGCGGGGTGTCCCAGGCGAGAGGGGAGGCCGGCGCAGGGAGGGCGGAGGGGATGGTGTAGTTGCCGCTGGCGATCATGATGGCGAGGACCGCCGCTGTGAAGGCTTTGGTCGTGCTGGCGCAGTAGAAGAGGGTTTTGGGCGTGACTGGGGTGGACGGTAAGGTTGCTAGACCGTAGCCCTGTTGCGAGGGGGGGGAACAGCGGAAGGAGGAGGAAGTCAGCTGGGCAGTCCAGATTTGTGCTCGTAGGGATTGGCAGTGTAGAGAAGAAGAAGAAGGAGGAGGAGGAGGAGGAGGAGAGCATGACGAAAGGGACCTAAGAGACACCGTGATCCTGTCACTAGACGAAGGAGGCCCATTGCTCTCTCCCCCCCTATGTTTCTCTGCTTTCTGAGAGAAACATACATAGGCGTCACTAAAGAACTAAGATATATAATAAAAGAAAACACCACCCAATCCTCATACCTCAGTCCAAATGTCCTCCCCATCCACCACTCCAATCGCCAACCCCGGCACATGCCACTCCTCCAACAACCCCTCAACATGCCTCCTGTATTCCTCCGTGAATGGACTGCTTCTGCATCCCCCTTTCTTCTCGTCCTCGTCATCCTTCATGGGTTTCTGTCCTCCGCCGTCGTCATCAGCGCAAGCTGGAAATCCCTGCGCCGCGACGAGAGTCCTGCTGCCGACGAGCAGCAGGGCGAGCGGCGAGAAAGGGCGCATGATTTCAATGCCAGTTCTGCCTCTTACGGTCAAAGCAGGGAGGTCACGTGAGCGACAATGGGGCAAGACAAGCTTGTTGGTTGGAGAGGTTGAAAGAGGAAAAAAAAGGGATACTGGGGGATTAAGACGCAGAAAATGTTCCAAGGAAAAACAAGGAAAATGTAATGTGCTGCAGTTCGAGGTGAGTTAATCAATGTGTTCTGGGTGGACACTGATTAGCCCGGCTTATATGCGATAACGGCGCCGTGCAGCGAGGGTCGATGTATAGACAAAGGAGGGGTTGCTGCGGAGAGGAACAGGATTTAGCCGAAGTAACACACCCCTATGAATGATAATGGTGGGCTTTATTTATTTTATTTTTCCTTCCGCGAGGCCCCTTTTGAGCCTATGTGTAGGCTGGCAAGTCGTTTGAAAAGGCGGTTGAGCGTAAAGTGTAAGACAGTTTCACAAAGACCAGACAAGGAGAGGTAATCAATACATCTGGTTTACGCCGTATCCATTTGAGATCTGCAGCTATGCCGAGTAGTCTAAACTAAAGACCAGCCACTCTTTTACCGGACACAATTGCACGCAGCCGCTCTCATTCTTCCGGGTAAGAGCATGACTCTCCTGCTTTCTCCTAATTAACTCTGAACAATGGAACTCTCAGACACATGTCTGTCTGTGGTCGCGCGTCCGGGCCTTTATCAACTCGGAAAGGGGCCCAAACAGCCAGACAGTCAGCTGGGCTTAGCATCCTGAGGTGTCCTGCAGCCGTGGCTTCGACCGTGTCCCCGTGTCCGAAGCCATCCCGCCGTCCAAAAGGTCTGTCGCAGCTCCAGGTTCGCCTTCAGAAAGGAGGACAGCAGAACTGATCTGTTCTCCAACTTCACCGGTTGCAGTTCTCGACCCTCTGTCCCTTATTCCAACGCTGCAATTGCCCGTCCGTTTTGAAAGAGCTCGAGTGCACGAGTGTGTACCGCTGTGGCCTCCTGGACACCAGACACAAAGGGAAAAAAAAGGTTTCTTGACCTTGCGATACCGGAAAGGCACGTCTCGCATGGTGGTGGTATTTTGTTACCCTCAAGGGGCATTCGTTATCGTAGTACGCTGTAGAAATTCCCCTGCTCCTCCTCGATGATGACTGGGCGGTCGCACACTCTTCGTTGGGTGGGCGTTGAACCTTTCTGCGATCCTGGTATTTACAAGAAGCTGTCAAATCATGCATAGGCTGTAGTGTTGATGTGGCTGGCAGTTTAGCTGGGTGTGTCGTCAAGTCTTTGTTGTCTTGGAGAGAGCGATATTCCACAAGCTCTTCTACCGTAGTGTAGCCAGGAGGTCTTAATGTTTCCTGCAGAAAAAAACAATACAATCAAACATCCACGGTTGCCTGGGCAGCACACTCAAGACGCCTGGCATTGCCGGCCGCAGGACACCTCGTTGAGCCATATTTACTCCTCACAGCTCTTCCTCGTCTGTTTGGGCCCTGCTCAGCTGGGAAGCAGGTGCAGCTGGCGCTGATGTTGAAGCTGACCCTGCCTGAGGAGAGACATTGTCCAGAGGGCCGGCGCGTTGCTTTTTGAGGGGACTACCGACGATGGTGTCATCCGGAAGACTCTTGCCAAAAGCTGTGGTGCTTGAGGGAAGACCCGGTATATTTCCAAGACCGGAGAAGCCAGCGGAGATAGGTGGCGAGCCGGCCGAACTGGCCCCGAGGGTGGGCGACTTCTGATCGGTGGGTGTAGAGCCTCCTAGGTCGGTCGATCGCTGGCGTTTGAGCTGTGGTCATCATGTCAGTACCTGTGTGTGCGCCGAACATAGGCGAGAGAGGCAGAGCAGGGCATTATACATACTCGAATTCTGTCAACGCCCTCGGCCAGCTCACCGGTGAACTTGGCATCCTCGGGGGCGCTGCTGGACTTGACCTCTTTCTCGTCAAGATCCTCCATCTTGCCTAGGATTTCGGGCTCGTCGTCATCGTCTTCACTGTCCTCGTCCATAGCACTTGCTGCCCCATTACTCTTCTTTCTGGACTTTCTACGCTTGGTCGACTCGGCCTCCTGGTCCCTGAACGCGGAGAAGCCGACAGTACCGGTAGTCTTGAGGGGGCCGAGGTTGGACAAGTCGAGCTGGCCAGACCGCCTCTTCGCAGAAGGAGTAGTCGTGGGCTGCGGCTTAGACGTCGGAAGGACGCCCATCTTCTGCAGTTGACCTATACAACATGTTAGCTTTGGGGCCTTGCGAGCGCCAAGCAAAGGCGGGGACGACTACTCACGGTCACCACGGTAGTAGAAGGTGAAGGTGGCGTAGGGCTTCTCGGGACCGTCGATTCCAGTAACGGTCTGGGTGCTGATCGTCTTGGGATCGAGCGACTTGGGTTTCGCAAAGCTGGTCGTGTGCTCGACATCGGCATCGACACCGTTGGAGTTGCCTCCATCCACATCATCGTCGTCGTCGTGGGCACCAAACTGTGGGGAGTATTCGCCCTTCTTGATCTCGCCTGAGGCTATCACGCGGAACATGGCCACCTTGATCTGGCCGGCAGCCTCGGGGAACTCGTCCTCGGAGTCGGACAGCGAGTCGTCATCGTCGTCATCCAGAACCGCCTCGACAGGGGACGCCTCGTTGGTGTAGCGCAGGGTATCTCTATGACCCTTGTGCTTCTTATCATCCACCATAGAGGCGTCGCCGCCCTCGGCTCTCTGCTTCCGACGTCGGCGCTCGAACTTCTGACGACGCTTCTCGAGGCGCTCCTGGGTGTTGGAGCCCTGTAGGTCTAGGCCGTTCAGCCAGCGCTCCAGGCCAACCTCGCGGAACAGGAACTCCCTCTCGGCCAGGCCACCGCCTTCTGCGTCAGGGACCTGAACCCATCTGCTATTGACCCAGGTCTCTTCACCCGGCCGCAGCAGCGTGGCCACCTCCTCCTTACCCCGGCCGTCAAAGTAGATGTAGGCGGCGACTGTCTCGTTCTCGGAGTTGGTCATGGGGATGTAAGGGTGGACGCCGCTGCCAGCCTTGCTCGAAGACACATCCAGGGCGGCGAACTGCGGGGTCGGCTCGGGCTGGTCGGGCGACGGCTTCGGAGTCGAGTAAGGGATGGGTAGGCCAGGCGTCAATAATGTTATCGAGATGGCGAACTTGGCAGGCTCCGTCTTGCCCGAGTCCTCGCTCAGGGTGGGGGACGGGACGGGGATGAAGCTGTTGATCCGAGAGAATTTGGACTGCCGCTGCATGCCATATTCGGGGAGGGGGTTGCCATTGGCATGGATGCTGACAGCTATGCCCTTGAAGCAGGGCATCTTGTCTGCTCGCTAGTGGGATCTGTCGGTGCTTGCAGCGTGCAGTCTGCTCTTGCTTCTAGCGATTATGTGTTGTTGTGGTAATTGTCCCGAGAGGATGGGACAACAGCCAATATTTTGAGGTGGTTTGTGTGTCCAAGTCAGGGCCTGAGCAGAGATGCCTTGGGTCATACCCCCACCGTCAGTCAGGCGCAACAGGGAGAGGTCTTGACAGGCCCACTGTGAAGGGTTGTTTGATCCAAAGAGTATGAAGGGCTCCAAGTCGTGGTTGGTACTAGGGTTGCTCAAAGTAGCAGCCTGGTGGTGGTGCTGCTGTTGAGAAAGGGAGTGGGAGCAGGAGAAGGAGAAAATCTGACGTCGACTGTTTGTTGACTTTTGGGAGAGATGCTAATCTCCAATGTTAATGGTTGATGTGGGGTCCGAGGACAAGGGAAGAGGTCAGGGCCTGTGTGCTGCAAGATCTTCTGTCGCCTTGTCGATATTGGCCTTGGGCCTGTACCTGCACGGGCACTTCAAGGTCCAGGTCTCATGAAGGGAGACTCGAGCTCAAAGGGGTTACTGCAGGGGGGGTGAAAGAAAGAAAAGGGGAGAAAATAAAGGGAAAAAAAGAAATGAAAGAGGAAGAAAAAAATACATATAAAACAAAGGTTGAGGCTAGGCAGGTGCAGCAGTGTGCAGCAGCAGCACAAGCAGATGCTGAGCTGATGCAGTGGAGGCTGAGAGGTCGAGAGGTAGAGAGGGTAGAGGCAGACAGTGAGGTAGCAAGGCGATGCGGGTTGAATGCGCTTGGTGATCGCCCCCCGTCAGGCTAGGCTAGAGTTGGAGAGAGTCGATTGGATCCAGTGCTCTTAGTGGACTGACCTTGCAAGTTGGCTTGTCACAAACTGGGGTTGGAAAATGCAAAATGCAGCTTGTCTCGTCCCACCACAACAGCTTTGACCCCCCCCCCCCCTAAACTATTCCTCTGCAACATGCACATCAGGCGTCACCAACACTAGGCTAGTCAAGTGTCCAGAATAAACATGATTTTTCCAGCAGTATTTGAGACAGCATTCTGTGGTTCTTTAAGATGAGGTTAGGTTCAAATGATGTAGCCTAAAGCTCCCGCCATGGATGAATGATCTGGGGATATCAGGTCTCTTTGGTCTGCTGGGATGATCCAGTCAGTATTGCTCTTGTTGCAAGTGAGGGGTCAATCACAACGCCAAGATGTCTCTATGCTGCAGAAGGTGGCTGGCAGGGTACCTGAGCCTATCACTCCAAAATTCCCATTGTACATTGAGGCACCACCCAGGGCGTCCACCATTCCTTAGCGCGCCAGACGCCTGGGAGTCAAGCCGTGTTAGTTCTTGCAGATGTGAGAGCCAATGAGGATTGTCGTCGACACAGGACTGTTCTAAAAGGCTGTCTAAATGAGGTCTTGCAGGACATCTATGGATAACAATGCTATACAGCCTCTATAGGCAGCATGGCAGAGAAACCAAATCCATTCTCGTCTGAAATCAATCAATACATGCTACTGCTGGGTATCAGGTACAAAGGTTAGTAAACAGATCGTCTCCAAACGCCTTTCCTCTTGATTTCTCTCCATGCTGTCGCTGCTGTGACTTGACTCATTTCAGTATGAGAGAGGGCCTGTATTCAAGTATCATTTCGCCGCCCAGACGCCCTCCTCCGCAAAGCCCCCGGCCCATCCCTCTCGCTAAAGCTCGTTCCAATCCCCGAGTCCCGTCCTTCGTCCTCACCAAACTCGTCCACACCGGCATCCTCATACTCGTCATCCGCCTCCACGCCCGCGGCCGGCGGCATATCCGCCTGCGGTGTGGACGATGTCACGTCGTTCGTGTGAGCCGGCTCCGGGTCATAGCGTAGAGGCGGCTGCTGTGAGGATGTCGGAAATGTCATAGGGATATCGTCAAGAGCCTTGCCGCTGGACCCACCCTCCCTCTTGATCTTCTGCGGGGTTTGAGCTTTCTGTTCCTCCTTCACCCTGGGGTCGTCGCGGTGTCCTTTGAATATGAGGCGGAGGATGAGGATGGTGATGCCGAGAGAAAAGACCTCCCAGAACCAGAAGAGCGTGGTGAAGAGGAGAAAGGACGTGATCCACCACGTATGCATGAACCACCGTAGTCCGTGCAGCTGTGCCGTGATGGTCACAGAGGCGCTGTAGACCTGCAGCGTCTGGCCAGCCTGGACGTCTAGTACGAGCGTGGTGGGCATCATAGTGCCAGGCCTGAACTCCAGGCGCTCAACCATCGGGACCACCAGTCTAGTGGTCTCGGACGCCGGCACGAAGACGTGGTAGGCGAGGAATAGCAATCGCGAGGCGAGCGAGACCAGCGGATCCGTGTAGGGCACGATAGCCGGGCGCGTCGAGGTGTAGAGAATATTACGGCCCTCCAGGACGCGCACTGGGTTCGTCATTGGTAATATGACGCGGCTGCTCTCGCCGGGTTGGTTATCGAGGAGGTGCAGTGCGAGCATGAAGTTGCCGCGCTCGAGGTTGGCGGGTGAATTTGGGAGATTCAGCGTGACGGAGATGTCGTAGTCCTGGTAATCGCCAAACTTCTTGTCTGCGAGTGTAATAAGGCCGTAGGGATGGACCTCGTACCTGCCGCAGCACCGGTCGTCAGTCCACAATCGCAGCTATTCCCCGCCAATTTCGCTCCAGAGCAAACAGCTGCCGCTAGACTTACCCATATTGCAAATGCACCGGCAACGTCGTGACCTGGTCGGGAAGATACTCATGATAAAACGCCAGATACGAGACTGCCGCGCATCCAAGTAGGAATGTCGAGACCAGCCCCAGCAACACACTCGTCAGCGCGGTCCGCTGGGCCGTCTTGCTCGTCAGCGCACCCCAAACGCTACCCGCCGTGTGTGTCGTGGCATTGTACCCAGAGCGCAGTGCCTCAGCACCGTTGCTCACCAGCTCCATCCTGTGGCGTGTTGCGACTAGGAGCTCAAAACAAGCGGCACGCGCCGCGTCGCGCGAGACGATAGCACAGGTGGGTGATGGGGAAGGGGTATATGGCGCGTGTCGAGAGAGGGCGTAGTAGGCAAATGTGGTGACGATTGTTCAGCGTGGTCTTAGGTAGGCCAGGCAATGTAGGCTGAGGTGCCGCTGCGAAGCTGTCGGCCGCGGGGGAGGGAGTCAGGCGAAAGGTAGCTCTCCGACGTCATAAGCCTTGGAGTCAGGGTTGCTCAGGGTCAACCTCTAAGCTCATCCTCGTGTCAGCCGCTGCCGCCCCGTTGAGCCGAACACCCTCCAAGGGTCCTTCTCACTAGGTTCGTCCAACACCGTAGGATGGAAGCCCCATGACATTTCCTCGCGGATGTCCTTGAAGAAAACTGTGATCGTCTCAGTACAGTCTGATCCCTCTGACATCTGCTGGCAAAGCAGCTTATATCTATAGATGATCTGGTTCTTTTAGAGCTCGGAAGGTCGAGCTACTTTGAGAAGTACATTCTTTGAGCATTCTGTTTAAAGACCGGCCGAATATGATACAGCATATCACACAGGGGAGACAAGATGCAAACATCATTTCAAACAATCTTTGTTCGCATGCCTTTTCTCCCGTAATTCATCCTTTCATACAGATATACCATGGATATCATCACCTCAGGCCTCCTATAAACATCAAAGCCATATCGCCCTTCTTCGTTTACACAATCCCTGGAACAAAAACAAGCTTAAGAAATATGACAGGTCTGCCTACCCACATGCCACTCTCGTCTCATAAACGGACCATGGCTCGTGTGTCTAGACAGTTCGTGCAATCATGTGTAGAAAGACGTCCAAACCCCCGCCCCGCCCTCCCCTGAATGCTAGAATATGACTGGTCGTGTTGCAATGAAGTGATATAAGTTTCCGTGCAGCTCGTTGGCTGTTTGCCAACATAAGAGACAGAAAAAAGGAAGCAGTAAACGCATGAACGTGGCATATGCTGGTGATGCACCTAGATGGGTTGCAAGTAGTTGCTTGGGACCAGCCCGCTGTGGCCATTCGCGCTGTGGATCTCGGCCTCCCACCAACCATCGTCTTGGTGGCGGAGCACAGCCAGGATGTCTCCCTTGTTGAAACCGAGCTCTTCGGGGATTGCGGCTTGGTACATGTACATTGCGCGTGCTATGGAGTTGTTCAGTCAGCAACTAGACGCCGTGCAAATTGTCGGACATCACTTACCGAAATGCAGAACTGGCCGGCCATCCTTGGTGTAGTGCTTCCCACTATCCGCAACGCTCTTGCTGCGCTGTCTTGACGTTGGCGCGATTTGTCCCTGAGGCTCGTAGAGGCTCATGCCTCGGTTGCCCTGGCTCGTACCAGGCCGTCCACCTCGGCCTCTCATAGAGCCGCCATAGCCATCATCTGTCGGCGCTGGCGACATTCCTCGGGCCATATCAGGGTGACCATTGCTGAGATTACTGCCAGCCCTACTGGCAGGCCGGCCATAGTCGCCTCGGCTAGCAGGACGCCCGTAGTCACCTCCGCCACGGAATGGCGCAGGTGATGCTGCACGGGGCATGTCATTCGGCGAGTTTTGACGGTAGAAACCCTGGGATGAATGGTTTTCCATCTGGACAGAACCGTGTCGAGAATTTGTGCTCCCGCGTGGACTATTCGCGTACTGGTTCGGTGACGCGGATTCTTGATACAAACCCGGTCTAGGAGACGCACTTCTCGGCGGTGCCGGAGATGCGGCTCGGGGCATATCATTACCGCGTGTAGCTGGACGAGAAGATGATCGATGATAGCCACCAGATCCAGGCCGATCTCCAGAGAAGAGATTCCGTGTCCCTTGGGTATATTTCTGCGACGTCTCCTTCATGGCTCTCGAGGTGACTGCAGGAGACGGAACACCCAGTCGTTGGGCTGGCTGGTCATAGGACGGCGGTGGTGTCCCTCGCATCCCAGCTGCCGCATTGCTAGGGCCCCCGATAGGTGCTGATCTTGAGAAGGGCTGGGCGCCTGGAGCCGGAGTCGCGATGCCGTGGTAATGATCTGCTGACATGCGACTTGTCGACTGCTTGTTGCCGGCTACGCCCTTTAGTTCTGCCAGTGCCTGTGCAATTGGATCGTCATCCTGAGGTTCTGGTTCGGCGGCAGGCTTCTGCCGGCCTGGTAGCTTCACGGGAAGCACATTATCGCCAACATTGATTGCAACATCAGCATTAGCATCGATCGGATCGGGGCTGGTAGTTGCCCTATCGGCCAGCAGACTCTGGCTTGAACCGCCTGCATGGAACTGACGGTTAGGACCAGCATTGCTGTTCCCACCATGCCAGGTGTTTCTGCTGTTTCCTGACAGGTCTTTCGGGTCCCTAATACTCTTGCGTCGGCCAAAGGGGCTGTGGTTTTGGAAGAAGCCGCTCTTCTTCTTCAGCACCTTCCTGTCTCTCTCTTGTGCGGGCGAGACTGGGGACATCACCGGGTCCTGCTTCACAGGCGAGACAGCTCCACTCGTCGGCTCGTGGCTAGAGAAGGAATATTCGCTGCGCTCATCTCTGCTGGTCGGTCGGTCGGAGACTGAAGTTGCGCTGACCTGAGACCCTAGATCCGAGCCGTTCTGGGTGTTAGGCCTGCAGAGCATTGTCATGCCGTCCATAGGATAAGGGTCGTGAGGAACAGGTGCGAACTCGTTGGGATCGAACTACACGATGTTAGTTGTCTGTGGCAGCTTATCATGATGGAGTAGCGACCACGGTCGTCTTTAAGGGTGACGAGAAGAATGGTCCCTCCGCGCCTCATATAAGATAACACATTGACAGCTGCCTCGTCCGCTTTAGCATCACGTACCTCTGGTGGCTGGATTTGTCTTTGAAATTCTCGAGACTCTCTGGAAGTGTCCTTTGGTACCTTCTGGGATGTGATTGCCTGCTCCCTTCCGGAAGGCGTTCCGACATCCCCATGGCCCAGCTCTCGGGCCAGAGCGGACGTCGGATCGTGGTGAGATTCGTAGGTGGAGGGTTGTGGTGACGAGGATCGGAAAAGAGGGTTTATGCTCCGAGGGAATTGTGCCACGGAATAGGCCTCGTCTTCAGAGATTTCGGACTGTGCGTCTACATCACCTCGACAAAAGTTGATGTATTTTGGTGGGTCAGGGATCTCCTGGCCAGTGCCCTTGTCCCGGATGAAGTGGACAATGTCCTTCTCAACTTCCATCTTCTCCAAGGAGAGACGGATCTTCTCGCATGATGCATCATCACTAACGCAAACGGTGGACGCGATGTTGGCAAAGGTCCAGAGGCTGCTCTTGGTAAAGTCGAGCCTCTCTTCCTCGAGGTCCTGGAACTTGTCTGCTGCAGCCTTCCACTCCCTGTTCCACCTTACGGTGGTTTCTTCCAGGGCCTTGACGGCATTCTCGTACTCCTGGTTCGAAGTGGCCAAGCTGATCTGGGTCTTCTCGAGCTTCGCCTTGTTCTTGCGCTCCTCCTGCCCCATGACCATGTGGCCTTGTGCGAGATAGCCCTTGATCTTAAGACACTCCTGCTCGTACCGATCCCGGGTCTACAAGGCGTTAGACGATAGAAACCGGGACGAAAGTGTGCGTGCGTCGCTTACCTTGTTGACCTGCTGGGTTTGCTGTTGTTTGGTCTTGAGGAGCTTCTCGATACCGTTCTGCACGATCTTCCGTCGCTCTTTCATACCGCCAGCGAAGGCCGTTAAAGGCTCCTCAAGTTCCGACCTCATCTGGGCGGCATTATTTTGATGCTGTTTCCCCATGCCCTCGACCTCGCCACGGAGTGTGTCCAGTGATGTCTTTAGTGTTCCCATCTCCTGAGAGCCCAGTGCTTTGCGGGATAGTGAGAGTAGTTTACGGGCATACTCCTCTTCGATCGATGCTCGTGCTGCCAATTCCCATGTGTCAGCCACTCTAACTATATTATAAACGACACACGCTCGGGTTGGAGGGACCTCACCATTATAAAACGAGCGAAGTTCGTCACAAGTCTGCTTGGCAGCATGCATACGGTCAAGCATGGGCGTAACACCCGCATCTTCTTTTCCCCAGAAGTTGTTGGCAACTAGAAGGACAAATGTGCATCAGTACAGAGTCGGTGTAGAGCTTGGCAAGCTGAGAGAGAAGAAGATGTCCATACACGAGAGAGCCACCGTGGGCCCTTCAGTTGCTGCCGGCATCGTGGCAGTCCGCTATCCAGCAACCTGTTGCTAGAGATGTCTTTCTTTACCGCGTTCAGTGTCCAAAGGTTGAGCGGGTCGATCAACGTCGAGCACGTCTGCAGGTACGAGACTGTCAATGGAGCGGGTTCGACTGCCTGACAAAATATGGAAAAGTGAAAATTGACGATACGCTCTGAATGTCGTCACGATTGCAAGAGGATGAAGAAAGGGACGACCAGAAAAATCAAGGAAGACGGTGATCAGAAATCCAGGCACAGCTCTAAAATGGATATTCCTCAAGGCGAAGCTGGTAGGGGACCAACGTAGCCAGCCTGGACTGAACCTGAAGAAGTGGATCAGGGTTCCAGGTGGATAAGTGGGAGGCTGGGAAGTGTTGACCGTCATTACTATTTCGGTGGAGTTGGCACAGCAACTACCATAGTTTGAGCCAGGTCGCGTGCCTATGGCGCTACTATTCGACGGTACCTAGTATGTACGCTCCCTGGCGCCTCCCCCCGGCCACGCCTTTGTTTGCCCCACCTGCCAACTGCACAATCACTCCAGCCTGCTGCTCCTGATCCTGCCTGTTCCCGCTACCTGCTCCTGCTTCCTGCCCGGCGGCTCAATGCCTCGGTGCCGGTGGATAGGCCCCACCTTAGCCGACATCTCCTGAGCTGCCCCGGAAAATCGCTGCGACTTCAGGCAATATCTCACCTTCAGCTGAGAGAAGTCTGCCGAAATGTGTGTATATATATTTAGCTTAGCTTAGGGATGATGATATACAGGAGCTACCGCGTGCGCGTCCGACATGGAAGATAGAGCAGTGGTACGGAGAAACAGGCTTCATCAGTTTCACACAGGTTTTCAGATACGATACATGTCACACAATGTGTTGTTGTTTTCTAGCCTTCTAATTGAATCGGATATGAAAACGTCCCTGTACCATGGTAGAATGTGAGAAAGCAACGGATGCGGTAAAAATCTCAGGCGATAACCCACCTGAACACTCCTCCAACAAAGTCAGCAAGAGATTGCCAAACAATGGGGGTTGAGAGACATCTGAGGGTTAGGGTTAGCTCGATTGAGCAGGAGCTTGGGCCAAGTTTTGAGTCAGATGCCTGCCCCCACTCTCCTTCCCCCCTTTGGCTGTAGTAAGCGCACAGACCATGGCTCACAAGGCTTGCACATCTCTGGAGTAGCCATTGGGCCACCACCACCACCGCTGGACTGGCTGACTGGCTGACTGGCAGACTTCAACTCGAGATCGGCAAAGTAAAAGCTCAACCTGAGACGACCATTCCACCAAGAACACTGCCGTCCGAACCCCAACATCTGCAACTTTGGTACCTCCCTGGCCGAATTTTCTACTGACAGCTTCATCCCTCAACAATACCCTCGTTCCACACCTCATCATCTCCCTGACCAGCTCTCCGTCGCTGACCCTCCCTATACCGACCCTTTGCGCACAACTGCACAACTGCAACCCTGCGAGCCTGTGCGCCCTTGCCCTGTGACAGCTTCTTCCACATTCAAAAGCCCAAGACAGCTTGCCACAGTTCACGCAGCCTTCGACACAGCCTGCCCTGCCTCTGCTTTGTTGCGCATACCTGAACTCTCTCGCCTGCAGCAAACCCAAAGACACGCTTCGACGCACCTCTCTGCCTTTTGACAAATCGACGACACAGAACTTCCCATCCGTGCCGCCTCTCTTCTCCTCATCTCTGTCACTCTCCCCGTTCTTCCATCGCAACGACAGCTGCCACTTATGCGCCGGTCCTGTCGATAAACCTTCCCTTCGACCCGACCCGATCATACCTCAACGGCAACCCCAGCAGCAGAGGCGCGGCTCTGTCCTGTCCAGTCACGGATAACAGAACCGTCTACGCCTGCTCCCCTCCTCTTCATCACTCATGCTCCCACGACCGTCGGGAACATTTTCTCCCACTCCTTCCACAGGTCTACAGACTGGGATCAGCCACTCTCCACATCCTTCACAGGCTGGTGTGCTGGGTGCAGGTGCTAGCCCAAGTACCAGCAGTCCCACTGGCAATTACGGCCTCTCCAAGATCGCCGCTACCCAGGTCTCAGTGCTGTTAAGCACCCTGAAGACCAAGGAGGACGATCCTGTCGAGTACGAAAATAGGAGGAAAAGGTTGAATAAGGTACGACGTCCCCCCCCCCCTTTCTACCCGCAAGGTCAACCCAACCCGGCATCAGGCCTAGAGACTGCGTCCAGCTTGTTTCTCTTGCTGGGCCTTCCCCCGACCGGACCTCTTGTCACCCGCCTTCTTCCTATTCTCCCTGTGGGCGCAACTGACAGACGATTTGCATATCTAGCTCCTAGATGACCACGGTATGGAGGTCTTTACAAAATATTTCACCAAGCTGGTGCTTGCCAGTGCGCCTCAGATCTTTCCTGGACTGAATAGGCCCATCGGCGGTGCAGCAAATCCGGGCAACTACTCCCTCCTTCAGGAAGAGATGCGCAAGATCTCCCACGATGCCAACCAGGCTACGAAAATCTCCGAGTCCATTGAGACAGGAACCGAGGATATCTTCCGTGATTTTGATCTGTCGACTTTCATGGAGCACTTCAGGCTGGATGCGCTGGAGAAGACCATATTAGCCTTGGCCTTCAAGCTGGGCACTAGGCCTGATCTGAAGACGAAAGGTATGTGACCCCGACAGCAGCACAATGGCATGCCACAAGCCCCACCGGATTGACTGTCTCTGTCTTGATTTTGCCTGACTGACAACACTGCCTCCCAGCTGATGCGATCCTCTCGACCAACTTCCCCACCTTCCTCAACTTTGTGTCCCAGCCTGAGGGCGACCATCAAGACTTGAGCCCGCAATTCCTTGCCCTCATCGTTGACCGCCTCATCCAATATCACCCTCCCAACTTCAACTCCGCTTCGCATAGAGAACTTGCGTCCAGAATTGAGAGTCGATACGCCCTGCTCGACCTGCCTCCCCCGTCGGAGTTGCTGGCGGCTCTGGATCTCAACCGGCTGCTGGTGGAAAAGCCTTCCAACGCGCTTGTGTTGTACATTCAAAGAGTCGGTCCCGAGTTCACACGAGACGAAGAAGCCTGCGCCCGATTTCTGCGAGACCGTCCTTCCTCAATCCCACTCACCGAGGAGCAAGTGTCGAACGCGCTCACATTTACCACAATCAGTCAGACACCCCAGCCCCAACACAACCCGTCCGCACTGGTCTCTGGTCTGCAGCGAGTCCTGCCGCCTGGCTTCAGATGGCAAGATGTCATCTCATACTTTGACCAGCCTAGCGCTCGGATATCATCTCCTCAATTCCTGCGCCTCTACCGCGCCCTTCTTTTGGTTGCGCAGGACAGCGCGTCTGACCTTGACATCCAGCGATTATGGGGTGGGAACTGGGCGAACGCGGATGCGCATTTGTCCTTCATCTGCGCTTTCGGCAGCCTCTCGCCGGAGCAGTTGGACGCGAGCACAATCCCTGGCCTGCGACCAACCTTCACCCTTGCCGAGTACGCACAGTCCCCACCTGCCATATGTGAGGTGGCAGAGCACGCTGCGAGGCACCCACTCGTTTCGGTCGATGCGCTGTCAGCGGTCTTCGATGTCGCCTTGAGTTCGGTGCACGCCTCCCAGAGCACAGAGGCTAAGCGCCTTTTCAACGACGTTGTTGTCCCCAACCTGCACATCTTTGTGGTATCCGCTTTTGGCGTGCCGAAGCCCTGGCCCAGTCTGGCGGTTGAGACCCTTAATTCTCTCTTCGATTCTTTCCTTTACAAGAGACAAGATGGATATGACTTCGCCTTGGACAGCCTCTGGCGAAAGGATAAAAATTTCGTCAAGCAAAAGCTCCTCGAGACGCATGCCATCCGAGCCACGGACTTGCCGTTGTACTTTGAGCAGGCCGTCAATCACGGTTGGCTCGATGACTTTATCCACGAGTTCAACGGTTTCGGGCTGGACCTTGTGGCTTTCGGTCATGGTGAAGGCCAGCTCGATCTCGAGCAATGGATTAGAACTAATTCAGCTAGGAGTGCCGAGCTTGCGCCAGCGTTGCTTCAGTTTGTTAACATCAAGGCCAAGTGCGAGAGCGAGTTCCAGCGTCCCACGCAGGAAGGGCACCCCATACTGAGGACCACCCCGCTGAAGGTCAAGACTGTTTTCAGTTTCCTGAACGTGCTGACCGGGCTCCTGCCTCCTGAGACACCCGCTTGGATTGGCTGTCAACGCTCTTGTATGACTGCCTACCCACGCTTGATCAACTATGGAGGCGAATACGACGACGTCATTGATGCCAACGGCAAGGACGGCAACCACCTTCCGCCTGCCGCTACTGCCAGGATGGAGGATCACTACAAGAGCATGTACAATGAACAGATTGAAGTGAAAGACGTCGTCGGGGCTTTGGACAGCTACAAACATTCCCGCATCCCCCTCGACCAGGACATCTTCGCTTGTATGATCCACGGCCTCTTTGACGAGTACATGCACTTCATCAGCTATCCTACCAAGGCACTTGCAACTACGGCAGTTCTTTTCGGGGGGATGATTTCCAGAAAACTCATCGATGGCATTCCCCTGAATGTCGGTCTTGGCATGATCCTCGAGTCTTTCAGGGAATATGCGGCGGAGGAGAACATGTACAGGTTTGGTCTGCAGGCCCTCAGCAAGATGTACGGTCGTCTACCGGAGTGGCCAGGTTTCTGCCGGCAACTGGTGCAGATTAAGAGCCTGCAGGGGACGGAGGCATTCAAGGAGGCAGAGGCCGTCGTCAGTGTCAGCGTCAGCGAGGAAGGGCCCGCACGTCAGTCGAATGGTGGTCTCGAAGCCCTCACCAACGGCAATGTTCCGGAGGCCATTGAGCCGCAGTTTGCGCCCTTCGCGTCCATCAACGTGGAACCTCCTCCCTACGGCGTCGATTTCGTAGACCCGACAGACGATGACCAGGACAAGATCCAATTCAACCTCAACAACATCGACCAGTCCTCGCTGCGTTCTCGCTTCGATGCTATCCGTGATTCGGTGGAACGCAAGCATCAGCAGTGGTTTGCCATACACCTCGTCCAAGAGCGCGCCAAAATGCAGCCGAACCTTCACCAGATGTACCTCGACCTGGTCAAATTATTTGAGGACAACTCGCTGTGGGCCGAGATCCAAAGAGCTACCTTGGTCTGTGTTTCGCAATTGCTCAACTCGGAGGGCACAATGCACAGCTCGACGGAGCGAGCCCACCTGAAGAACTTGGGTGGCTGGCTGGGTATGCTGACTCTGGCTCGGGATAAGCCTATCCGACACCAAAATATCGCCTTCAAGCAGTTACTCATCGAAGCACACGATACGAAGAGGCTAGTCGTTGTCATCCCATTCGTGTGCAAGGTCTTGGACCAAGGCAAAGCGTCAACTGTATTCCGTCCGCCGAACCCCTGGCTGATGGATATTATCCACCTTCTGATCGAGCTCTACCACAATGCAGATATCAAACTCAACCAGAAGTTCGAGATCGAAGTGTTGTGCAAGAATTTGAACTTGGACCACAAGAGCATCGAACCTTCCGGAGAAATTCTGAATCGCGTGCCCCTGGAAGAACCCACACCGGTCCCCCAGGCCGACGGACTAGAGGCCTTCGACAACTTGTCTCTCAACGGGATTGGCCAGCGTGTGGTCAGCAATCTGCTACCTCAGGTCGCTGTACCCTCCATACCAGACCTCGGGTCTCGCCTGACCATTCCTCCCACCAACGAGATGGTCGTCAGCAACAGCCGCCTGCGCGACATTGTCCACACGGCGTTCAACAAGGCTTTGCAGGATATCATTCAGCCCGTCGTGGACCGATCCGTCACTATTGCTGCTATCAGCACGCAACAGATGATACGCAAGGACTTCGCGACCGAGCCTGACGAGAACCGTGTGCGAAACTGTGCCATTAGCATGGTGAAAGCGACTGCGGGCAGCCTGGCACTTGTCACCAGCAAGGAGCCACTCCGCGCCAATTTCACCAACTATATGCGCCAGCTCTCGGGAGATATTGTTGGTGGTCTACCAGAAGGCACCATTATCATGTGCGTCAACTCCAATCTCGAGCTTGCGTCTGGCGTCATAGAGGAGGCGGCTGAGAGGCGGGCTGTTCCCGAGATTGAGGAGATGATCGAAGCGGAGGTGGAAGCCCGACGTCGCCACCGGATGCAACGACCGAACCAGCCATACGTCGATGCTTCCCTGAATAGGTGGGCTATGACTATGCCCGACCCTTACAAGATGGCACCTAGCATGGGCGGTCTGAATCCCGAGCAGATGGCCATCTACGAGGAGTTCCAGCGGCAACCTCATCCAGCTTCGACTACCAACACTCCGTCGCATATCGCCTCCACATCAGACGCGACTAGGTCCATGGCCAACGAAGTGCTGCAAGACCAATACAGCTCTCTGCCGGCCATCCCCACCCCTGCTGAGACCCCTTCCCTGCCTTCGGTTTCTGGACACGCTCCAAGCTACTCCCATGCCCATGCTGGTTTGACAAATGGACGTCAGCCCGCTGCCAGTGGCCCTGATCTTGGTCTTCTTGCCCAGAGGACCCAGAAGCTCTTCCAGGATTTGCAGAGGGCAGCGACCGAGGCGTCGGAGGAGCATTACGATGAGCTTCCGCGGGGCCATGCCGTTCTCGAGACAATGGATGCCCTCATCTCCGTGATCATCAAGACGCGCAATACGTCTGAGGATTATATCACCTTTGTAATGTTATCCATGTGTGAGGCATTGGTCAGCCCCGTTGAGGACAATCTTGTCTTGGAGACCTTCATCCATGCTCTTACTACCCTCCGCCGGATGTTGGGCCCTGCAGTCAGCGATTACGCGAAGAACTTCTTCCAGCGCCTGGAAACACCGCAGAGATTCCTGCGCCTGCCTCTCATCAAAGCCTTTGCGGGAACTGAGTTCCTCGACTGGCGTACACTTGACGAGGCTCTTGCCCGACACATCAGGCAGAAGGATCAAGCAGGACTGCATCTGCTGGATGAGATTGTGAAGATGACAATCCTCAGTGACGTCCCGATGGCACTCTTCGCAAATCTTGGCCTCAGTGTCGACGCAGCGTATTCTTGGATCATGGAAGACAACGAGATACCGCGCGGTGACCATCTCAAGTCAGTCCTGGACGCTGTCCGCGCGCAACAGATATCAACACAGACACGCGACGACAGAATTTTCGCACGCCAGGAACAGATGGAATACGTCTTCGAGGAATGGGTCAATCGTTTCCGCAGCGCTCAAATGACCGATAAGCTCGTGCGTAACTTTTTGAAGCAAATGCAGGACAGCGATGTCGTCCGTTCCAAGGACGACCTGTTCTTGTTCATTCGGGTTGCCCTGGACAGCTCCGTGGCGCATGTAGAACAGGCCGTCACCGCGGGCATCTCGATCGAGGAGGCGTTTGTCTTCGTTGACGCGCTGACGAAGCTCATAGTGGAGTTCGCCAAGTGTGGGGAGTTCGAGGACGGCGCAGTGACCCCAATTTGGCTCCTCGAGTCTGCCTGGGTCCTGGCTACGATGATTGTCAACTTGCACACCGTCAAGAGGGCAGAGTTGTTCAACCAACGGGTTTTCTTCAGATTCTTCTCTGATCTCATATTCGAGAGCAAGGCCTTCTTTGAAGAGCAAGGCAGTGCCGACTGGGGACGTGCCCTGCTGAAGATGGCAGCAAGGCTCAACGCTCTCGGCCCCAGCCTCATCCCCGGCTTCGTCTACGGATGGATGGCTCTCATCTACCACCGGGCATTCTTGCCCGAGATCATGAAGCTGGGTGCTGGGCCAGGATGGGATGCCTACACCAAACTCCTTAAACAGCTGCTAGATTTCGTGGGAGAATCGCTGAAGCATCTAGAGCTGTCCGAAACCGCCAGCAAGCTCTACGAGACGGCTGTCAAGCTACTGATCGTGCTGGAGCACGATTATCCGCACTATGTGGCTGCGAACTCAGCGGCTATACTGGCCAGTATCCCGCCTCACTGTACCCAGCTTATCAACACCGTCCTCATGGCATCGGGCAACAAGCTGCCTGATCCACTGGAACAGGGATCGATTTCCGTGGAGGGTCGGGATGCAGCACCTCAGGGGCCAGAGCAGGCCGCCGACTTCCTGCAAAGCATGGGATTGTTGGACATGCTCAACTCGGCTCTTGAGAATGGACCATCCGAGGACGCCATCGCGCACTTGACGCATGCCACCACACGCACTGAGGGTAAGACAGGCTTCGGATATCTCACCATTCATGCCAACCTTGCTGTCATCGATGCCCTCACGTCGTACATCGGTCACAAGCAGGCGGGTCAGCAAGCTCTTGATCCAGACGCCCCGTCTGTCCTAATTCTGTCGATGCTGCTGCTCGAGCTGGGTCCGGAGGCACGATATTACCTGATCCTGAGCATGGTGAACCACCTGCAAGGAGTCAGCCCAGACATGCCGTTCTTCAGAGAGCTTCTTCTGCATGTTTTTGCGCATGACCTGACGGACCCGGAGGAAACGGAGGTTCGCGAGCAGATCACGCGAGCCTTGCTGGAGCGCCTGCTCGGCTACTGGCCGCAGCCATGGGGTCTACTATCGACAGTGGCTGAGCTGGCCAGGAACGAGAGGTACATGTTCTTTGATCTGCCGTTCGTCAAGGCCAATCCTGAGGTGAGCAGCCAATTTTCAAAATTTGCCCATACCCTTGAAGTCCGGGTGCTAATGATGGTGTGATCTATAGGTGGGCGACAAATTTGCTCAACTCGCGAACGGTCAGGTCTAGAGACGCTGGTCACGATGAGAGCAAAGGCGGGCGATGACCAAACACCGACATAGGGTGTAATGAAAAAGGGGCTCGTGATCGACATGACAATGGCGCACTCCTGAACAAGGCTCGTATGGCCGAAAGCGCGACTACACACTACACGACTCAACGCAGATGCATGCATGTACCACCAAAAGTCTGGGGAAGGAGTTCATAGGATTCTAGGTTGGCTGGTTCGGAATGGGGCGTCAAATGGCTCTTTTGATTGATAGATAGGCCGGAGTCCAGGGTCGACATTAACGGACAGTGCATCGAGATGCAAGACAAAAAGTGATTCAACGATGTACATGGTTGTCCGTGTATATTGTATGAGTACATGATAGTACGAAATCAATTGAGAAGAAACTCAGTGCTCACTTATGAGCCACGCCAATAACGACAAGGTTCACAACCCCCCTACGTTCTGCCCGGCAGCTGTGAGATGAAGCTCCGAAGTGATCAACATTCCGGACCTGGGTTAAGATGATGTACCCCTACGTCAGGTACCCCCACTCTAGCCGAGTAGTGTCGAACTTAGACAATGAGGGCATTCAGGCGCCTTGGCTTTTAACAACGGGGGGGCTTCTTGGACGATCACCAGCCAGCCCAGCCAAGGAGGCCACCCTTATCAAGGCATGCCCGTCCAACCGGCGAGCGTCCCGGGACCAAGGCCGGGCCCCATGTCAGTCACGATCATAAGTAATTAGTCCATATGAGGTTTCCGTTTAGTTTCGGTGAACTGAGCCCTGTCCCTGATCAACAAACCACTCACTACATTTCGAGCTAGGTGTTGGGGAGAAGAGGTGATTTGGAAGTGAGTATCGATGCGAGGCATCATATTTCAAGGTTTCGGATGGACGATCGGGGTTTGCAATTGATGGGAATGTTTCTGCGGCATGTAATAACTATCTTAGTAGCGATGTGATTGATGATCTATCTCTTTCAAGAAAAAAGTAAATATTTCGTTCCTGTTGCTTTACTTTTTTCGGGGACGAAAACAATAATAAGCAAGATTCCTTTTTCTTTTGTTCCCGGGGGGGGGGGGGGCCAAGCCGCTTAAATAAGATCTCGATCATGAGCAGCATGGCAGCTTTTGTCGTAGGTGGGGTTGGCCAACCAAGAGAATGAATATCACGGCCGAGTCTGGTGGTTTCGGCCGGGTCCTTCGAGGTTACGTTGGGTCATGCGAAACAACTACTAAGGAGGGGGGGGGCGCGGTCTCTTTACCTTTACGGGGCGACAGCCACCTCCTGAGGTAATAAATCTACTACATACTTGGACTATCTTGCTGATCACATTATGTGGCTGGTAAAGGACTGGGGAGAAGACATAAGTCGTGGCGTGTGAAACGGCGCGGATTGTTGCGGTAAAGTTGGTCATCCAAGAAGGGGTTTTTTCTCTCTCTTCCAATTTGGGGGGGGGGGGTGTTGAACCTGACTCTACACTACTACTGCTGCTCATACTATAACCCGCCTCACCGCCCAGCCTCAAGATGGGGGTCTCTTGGTACTGTAGGTTACATTGCATGGCAAGGCGTCGCTTCAGCGTTCAAGGATAAGGGCCTCTGGCACTGCCAGCCATCCACCATCTACATGACCGGGACCCTTTCCGAATCGGGCGGTCGGCTAACTGAGAGGGTTGGAGGGAGAAAAAAAGAAGGAAGAAAGAGAAGGGAAAAAAAGGGGGGGGGGGTGGTTAACAGAGATCTGCTTGGCACGCGACACTCTGAGCACCCTTTCTTCCGTTTTTTTTGCTCCTTTGCTACCCTCCATCACGAAGGCGCTGTCGTCATTGGCAGAAAAGCCAATGCGATGATCCTGCGAAGAGAGAGGGAGGAGAAAAGTTCGAAAAAGAAAAAAAGAAACCCCCCCCCCCCCAAAATCTCCGTTCTCGTCTCTCGCCTTTGTTCTTCCCCCTCCCCCTCCTGCGAACAGGGGGTTCAGTCTAGTAGTGCTTGTTGGAGCTGTCAAGTCAGCTCAGCTCAGGCCGCGCCCTGGACCGTTCCATCCATCCAGTAGGAGGACGGAGGGGCGTTCTGCTGTTGATCGCCGTGACGTGTATGTGTGTGTACTATGTATGTGTGCGGCGTTGTTGCATGGCTGGCACTGACACACTCTTTTTTTTTTTTTGGCTCTTTATTTTTTTCCCCCTCTCTTCTTGTTCTTATCTTCCCTTGTGCACCTCCTTACATCTGACAACGTACCACAGTAATCCTGCAAACCCCCTTGACGATGCGATATGCTAGATCTGGAATCCGGGGTTTCGACGCAGCCCTGGCCAGTCAGAGGCCGACGACGTGCAGGAGGTGTAAGAAGTTGTTACGAACGTGGGACCACCTATTAGGAAGAAATGTGGGACACCCGCGTTGTTTGTTAACCGTTCTTTGCACCCTCCGTCCTCCTCCCTCATTTCCTCTTCATCAAATTTCTGTTACTACTAGAATACCCTCGGCAATCCCAGACTTCCTTCGAGAAAGATTCCATGAGTCGCTTGATGGGGCCAAAGGGGGGAAGGGGTTGTTAGTCATTCAGATCAAGGTCAGTCTTTAGTCGACCTGGAAACAGCTGGCAGAAAAAGCCAGGCCCACTCGAGGCTAGAGGCAAAGCAAGCTTAGGGCAAAAAAGAAGGGAAAAAAAGAAGAAGAAAAAAAAATGCGAAGGAGAAATAGAGAAGAGAGGATCTTGCACGTCACTCCACACCGGGGCAGGGGACGTGTCATCGCCTGGGTCTGCAGAATGGGGTGGTCAGTTTATTTGCCCCTTCAGGACTAGCCGATGCCTGTATCCCTGCTGGATCTTGAGAATTTTTTTCCTTTCTATTTTTTTTTCTTCCTTCTCTCTCTTGCCCCAGTCTCTCCGCCTTCGTTCCCGGATGCCGATTCTAATTTTGTGTCATCTCATTGGGCCATTGGCCCATGGAACCATGACTTGAAGGCTCCATCTCGGTCTTGTTTTTTTCTTCTTCCTGGAGAGAGAGAGAGAGAGGGACAAGTGTTAAAAGTGGAGGACAATGACAAGGAGAGGAGAAAAGAACACGAGGGGCCTCGGATGTGAGATCACTCCCCCAAGGCCTGGGGAATCACAATTGTACTATTGTGCTGCTGTCAATAGTATCTGTTATTTGTTGCTTGTATTCGTTCCGTGGTCCGTTTGCAGGTTGTATGGCGGCAAGGGGCCGCAAGTGAGACACGCATGTCAGCCAGAGAGATTGGCCACGGGACGGCAAGGAATGATGACATGTATAGGCCTGGCATGTGGTTGTGTAGCAAACAAATGGCAGCAGTAGCCGCTATGGCAAGGAGAATAGAAAGAAGAGGGCTGGCTCTTCGTGAGTTGTGAAAAGGCGGGAGGCTTGAAGATGAATGCAGAGATCAGCTCGTGGTGATGGTGTATACAACTTGGTATGTAGCGTGTACCATAAAACCATACTATCGTGACTATGTACATAAAGTAAGAGCATCGAACCCGTTAAGGTTTCCTAAGGTGTGGCTGCAGCATCCTCTGATTTGCTCCGCTTGTGCAAAAGGTTGGCAAGAAAGGAGACAGACCTGGCAAAGTAGCTCATACTATGATCAATAGGCTTTTGCTTCTGGTATAGCCTCGATCGAGTCGAGTTCATGACTCTGGACGTGTACCCATAGTAGGGTATTGATTGCCTCCTTCCCCTCCTCCATATCCAGTATTCTGTACCACGAACTGTAAATGTTGGCGATGAACTGGCTGACTAGTTGGGGAATTTTTTTACCGCCTTTTCCACGATGATGCATTTCATGCAGCATGGAGAGTTGCGGGTTGCAAAGGAAGTGGGTCTGATCGTGTAACCTCAGAAAGAGGTCTTTTTTTTTCTTCCTTCCATCCTTTCTTTACGCCAATCCTGATTGGGTAGAGAGTGGGGTCTCTGACGGGGCGGCGGCAGGGATAGACAGGTTGCGCTAAGGCTGGCGATGGCAGGGATAGCCAAGGGTCAGGCCAGGCGTTGGTCTCTGCGCAAGCTTAGGGGTAGTGGTAGTGGTAGTGGTGCTGGTGCTGCAGCTCACTCTGCATTCATTCCTCCACCCGCCCAGGCCAAGCGCCGCATGTTCTGCCCAGGGTTTGTACAGGCCCCCCTGTTCAACCTGCAGTGCCCTGTCCGTTTCTCGTCTCAGGTGTCTGCCTCTCAACCACACTCATGTACCTGACACGCCACCGCCTGCAGCGATGGTACCTTTCCCAACGTCGACTGTACACACCTTAGCTAGAGCCGCGCGAACTTTCTCAAGCAACGCCCGCCACCAATTCTCGTTGCTACCTGACACCCTCCCCCCCCCCTTTCTACTCCCCGACATTTTCCTCGTTCCAAACCATCCCCATCCATCCATCCATCCATCCATCGACAACCCTCCCTTTACTCAGGTATTACCTCTCTCGAATTTTATTTTGTACTGTCTGACTTTTACTGTACCATCAATCACCTTGTACCATCACCAGCAATCATCACCAAGAACAACATCAGATATCCCCTGCGCCGTCTTTTCTTGTTTTATTTTTTTTCTCCTTCTGTTGTCTGGAAAGAGAGAAAGAAAAGAAGAACATCCAACCTCTCCACGGCGACCCCAAACAGCTTGTATAACTTGGCGCGTGTGTCTGATCGTTTGGTCCCATCGCCTGCCTGTTCTTGCTACTGTCGCCTGCCGTCACTGCTTGGGGAAGAAGAAGAAGAAGAGAATACAAGACCATAGACTCGACGTTACAGAGTCTTCGCAAGGCAAAACAATACGTTGATTTGTCTCTGTCCACCGTCCGTCCTGCTCAGTCGCCGTTGCCTCCCAAGATGCCGTACAATACCCGTCGCAAGTCCTTGTCCCTTCCCTCGCTGGGCATCCACGTGCCTGTGAGCAACGCAGCAAGGGCAGCTGCGGCCGCCATCGCAAACCGGCACTCCCCAAGCGCCTCATCGGCAGTCAGTGGGAATCATAGCGCCGTCTCGACGACATCATCGAGGACCTCCTCCCCAACTTTCTCCCCGCGCAGCCCTGCCGATCTCGTGCCTACCAAGGTTCAGCCTGAGGCCCAGGCTTCCGATACTCCCGCACAGGCCTCGGCCAGGAAGATAAAACGCTCCCACGCAAGCTCGCACGCCGCTGCTGCTGATGGCGACCACTCCGCCGCACCCGCACCCAAGCGCCGCCAGACAGACGCAAACACCCCTCCGCCCTCGCCAAAACACCGGACGAGAGCTGTCTCCGAAGCCATGCACGATTCCGATGATGAGGCCATCTGCGAGGCAGGCATCGACCTGGCAACCATCGACGATGACATTGTCAGGGCCGTCATCGCCCAGCTGCAGGCTACTCGCAACCGCCCTCACATCGTGAGGGACCTCGCTGCTATCCTGATGAAGCAGGTCAAGATTGTGCAACAGTATGTACTATAGCCTGTCCATCCTCACACCCCACCAGCCCTCGTACCCCTCTGCCCATTCTCTCTCTCTCTCTCTCTCTCCTCTCTTTCTTCCTCTTTCTTCCTCTCTCGCCTGGCCTCCACCCCATCTTCTCGTGCTAACGCCGCGCCTAACCCACAGGTCTGCCAACCCCTGCGCCATCATCTCCTCCCGGCTCTCCGGCTATCTCAAGCGCTCCGGCTGGAGTGCAAAGAACCCTTGCCCGCTGGCCAAGGAGCTCGAGAACGTCCACCCGCGCAGGACATACTTCTACCTCACAACAGTCCCCCACCAACCTCTACCCGACCCCGTGCTCCCCATGTCCAAGGCGCCACGCGAGCTCCCAACCCCCAGCGCTTCCTCGGGCTCGGACCCTGACGACGACGAGAGGAGGCGCGAGCTCAGCCCATCGCCCGAGGTCGATTTGTCGGCGCCAGAGCTCGATGACATGGATGATGATATCCCCATGCCAGGGACACCCATCGGATCCTATTCGGGCCGCCACTCAGTGCTGACCCTTGCGGCACAAGTGCAGAGAGGGGCCGAGCCACCACTCGAAAAGGATGAGAAGGAATTTACACAGACGGCCGACGGCCTCCAGAGGCGCAAGCTTAGCGGCGAGTTTCTCAACGGCCGGGCAGAGCTTGTTGCGGTCCCGACAATGGATGCAGCGGACGACCATGCCAAGTACGAGACTCTCTTTGGCGAGAGGGCCGCCGCCCCAACTGTTGCTGCCGCGCCAACTTCTCTCGCGCCCGCGACAACCGTCCTCGGCAGTCTCCTCGCTAGCCCAGCAATCCGGCCCTTCTATTCCGTTGACATCAAGAAAGAAGATAAGTCGGACGGGACCTGGCCCTCGCTGGACAGCTTCCTCGACATCCGGAATCCCGAGACGGTCAGTCTTGCCGAGCTCAACGAGATGCTGTGCGACTACTAGGCATAAGCACTGCAGGGAGATGCCCAGAGCATAAACTACAGCGGTAGTATGATTTCACGCTATCTGCCTGCCTGCCTGCCTATCACGCCAGCTGCCTTCTTGACGATGCTGTCCCACCAGCGCCACAAACAACCACCACGACCGAAAGGTTACACACCAAATCGGCTACCAGGAAGACCTGGGACAATGCCAACCCCTGTATTCTGTATAATTATACGAGAAAAGAGTTTCAACGACTAGAAATATCCTGACCAGACTAGACGTGTATTTGTTTTGGGAAGTTTGGGGTTCATGATTTGAACGGAGGGGAGAGGGGGTGGGGCGCTGGGCGGCTGACAGACAAAAAAGGGGGCATGGCAAAAAAGGCTTCATTTCTCAAAAATAGCGTCTGGGTTCGTTGGGAAAATGGCAATGGCTACAGGCTGGGGATCTACGGAAAATGATACAACCAATTCTTCTCCCTCCACCCATTCACCAAATGCTTTTTGATGAGTCTCGAGTCTTTCGCCTGTGTAAAACGCATAGTCATCAATTGATCAATTGAGTCTCGTCTGAAAGATTCAGCTGTTCGACAACTAGCCTGTGACGGCGCGCACTGGACCGAGACGGATCATGGATTCAGCACCGGCAGTGGCCCGGCTACTGCTGTCCTACTCTGGTTAGTAACTCTTATGTACAGTACGTACCGTCGTACTGACAACAAGGCCAAAGCTCGCATCGGGCTCCACCCATGACATGACACAGTTCTTGCTCGATGATGGCTCTGGTTGTCCCGCGGCTTCCATCTCAACAAGATGAGTGGGACGCCTGTTCACCCGCCCGACTGGGTTTTGTCTCTACTAACATGGTACTATGTATATGATGTACGCTGCAGATGCAAGTTCAGCTTCTTCTGTATGCCTTTCTTTGATTGATTTCCCCCCAAAGGCGGAGACGAACCACTTGCATCCACGTCAGTCGGTCGATGGGCTGGTTCCCCCAAATGTTTCCACCCTGAACAGACGCGCGAAAAGCACATCACGGCACCCCCAGCCCACCGTGCGCGGCACCAGCGCCAGAGCCAAAGTTAGAGAGGTCTTTTGTTTTGTTGGCTTGGTTTTTTCTTCTTGTTTTTCTTTTTCTTCTTTCGGTTTCCTTTTTCTGGGAATTATCTGGTGGCGGCACTTTGCCCGCACCGACAACGCCACCAAATGGCCAATTTCATGGGAGTGGCTGGTACATGAACAGACTCATTGTGCCGAGGGCATCTACTACAGAGTTTGGAAGTTTGTTGTTGTTTTGTTGACATGGGGAAGGGGAGAGGGGGGGGACAGCTTCTGCGTGCACGGGGTGAGGAGGGAAAGGGACCAGGACCCCAGCCTGGACGAGACTGTGAGTGGAACCTCCTCCTCCTCTTCTGTGTCTCCACAGGTTTGCAATTGGCCTATCACGAGAGAGGAGAGAGAGGGGGAAAGCTGTGGTTTCTTCTTTGCTGCTAAGTACAAGGAAATTCCCAAACTTCTCTCTCTCTTTCTCAAGGGTTTCATTCTATATTGGGAGACGGAAAGAGGAGTGTTGAAACAAGTGAGAGAGGCACAGAGAGAGAGGGACGGGGAGAGAGTCGGATCTGCCGGAGCACATGCACATCTCAACACTACCATGTACGTAATAAATTATACGAACAACATCCCGAGGAAAAAGGTTTGCCTCTTGCTGACTCGTATGCTTGATCTGATTGAGACCCTTTTGGTTGTAATGGATGGATAACCGTGCGTCTTCCTTTGAACCGCAGGGTCCTCCTCTGTGTGTACTTTGTACTATACTATGGTATTTATTGCGGTAGGGGAGGGGGGGGGGGGCGAGGCCTATATCCACCTCAACTCGTCAACTAGGAAAGGATACCGCAGCACGGACGCCTGAGGGGAGGTCGAGCGGTGTTTTTTGTATCCATGACCAGACGACCTGACTGAATTGGCTCACATCCTTCTCTTGTCTTTTAATATCGCCTTGTCTGGCAGACTGATAAGTACGTTCTGAGTTGTTATTATGAACAAGCCTTAAAACACGTGTATGTTTACGTGTGTAGTTGCCACCCCAACACACCTCCATTGTTTAGACATCACGTACCCAAGCACACCAAAGTAACAGGTCCGACACACCAGCAGCAGATCACAACACGATTCAGGCGGTCAATTGTGACCCTGAGATCCAGAAACAAACACAACAAACCCCAGATAATAATTCTCCCCATTAAAGAGAAATGAAAATAGAAGGAAAATCCAAAGGTCTGAGTGAGCAAAGAAAACACAGACGCACGAACAACACATTCAAGATCCACAATTCCCCTCGCCCCTCCCCCCCCCTCCTCTTCATGCAATGCAATGCAGGCAAGGGGGGCCCTCAGCCGGAACAGGGCTGCAACCTGCCCCGCTACTACCCACCCTGCGGGGTCTAGGCTTTGTGTGTGGCTTCTTGTCTGGTTCTGGGCTTCTTCTTGTCCTTCCGATGCGGGATGCAAGGGTTGTTTTTGTTTTCTTTTTTCNNTTTTTTTTTTTTTTTTGGGGGCGGGGGGGGGGGGGGGGGTCGGAGGACAGTAGCTGCAGGAAGAGGAGGAGTCAGTTGCTGTGAAGAAGGAGGAAGGCAGGGAGTAGTTGTTTGAGAGGGCACAGACATAAATGGGTGGAGGAGAAACGCTGAGAAGCAGGTGGAGGAGGAGGGGCAGGCAAAAGGAATAAGAAGAAAAAAAAGTCGGCATTGAGCGCCGACGGCAGGGGATCTGCTTGGTGGTCTGCCTCTTTCAGTGTGGAGTGGCTACGAGGATATATGGAGAGTCTGAAGTTTCATTCTCTTACCCTTGCTGAGAAGCTGAGTACCATCAGTACCATAATCCATATAGTGTGCATCCTATAAACATAACCATTCAGTATAGCAGAAGCAGACATCAAACATTGTCTGTTCATAGAACAGTAAAATATTATCAAACTAACTCACCTAACTGTGTCACTCAGTGGTCCGAGCCCTGCAAAGAACTTAATTCATCTCACGGGACGGAACATGCTGTGATGATCTTCTGGAACCCATTGTCCAATCAACATGTTTGATTTTCTAATGCTGATTATGTTCATAGACTATTTTCACTCGGCTCACTCGCCCTGAGAATTCTACATTTCGAGAATTCGTTTGTCATCAACAATGCACAGGCTCTTAAAATCTCGAGGATTTAGTCTAGCTGATGCGTCCTTTCTTTGGTTATGGGCTGTTCTTTTTCTGTTTTCGGGAAGTACTTCAGTAATGTGCTCTTTTCCTTTGTAAAAGTGTTTAATTATATGTTTCGGTTTCACCAAACGTTTCCTCCTTTTCTTCTGTTCCGGTCTTCAAGTGTTCAAATCACACTGCGGTCGAAACAGAAGAAAAGCAGGTCCATTCGTGATAATTATGCGCTGTTTGCTTTGAAGAAACGCCATGACCAGCATGGGACGCTCATCGGCCTTCGTCCACATAGGTCTTGAACTCCTCGACACTTTCCTCCTCATCACGTCTCTCTCGGCTGACTGGCTCGAGACCAAGCACATTCGCCCGGTCTGGCCAGTTCAGCCGGGTCTCGAGATTTCGACCGAGTCTAACCCACTCCACCAGAAGCTTCCCTTTTGGCTCTCCAGCACGGGCCTCAGCTTGAACAAGTCCCCAGTACCCACAGGCGGGTAGATGCGACATCTCTCAGGCTGCTGCTTGCCTACTGTCACGAAGGCGGCATGCGTACTGCTGTCGTCATCTGCGGGACGAGGAGGGACTGACGCCGGGGAGACACCGCCGGAGCACGACGGCGTGAGGATGTTGGGCATGCCGTTGCCGTTGTCACTGCAGAAGATGGCACTTCTCAAATCCTCACAGTATTGGGTGAGAGCATCAGCGTGGGTGAGCGGGGAGTGGTAGATGGCAGAAAGGCCTTGTTTCCACATGCGTGCGACGTGGGCCTCGCCCTTATTGTCGTGGAAGTGTGGGTTGATGGTGCGGATCTGGAGGATCTGGATCGTGGGTTCAGGCTGCTCAGTAGCTGAGGTAGGAGAGCTGGGAGGAGTGATATCGTTGGGCACCTGCGCATGTACCTCCGTCTCCTGGTAGGAACCTGCTCTGGTAAGGGATGGAGGAAGTCGCTGATTCTCCGGGACGCTGCCTAAACCGTTGGAGACCACAGATGGCGAGGTTGGCAAAATTGAGCCATCGGATGTCGACATAACAGGAGAACCACCCATCGGAGACTGGGCAGGTGAAGGCAGCAGCGAGAGGAACTTGAGTAACTTGAGTGGCTGTTCCGCGTCGGTAGCTGGTGCGGGCAGGGTGCTGGGGCTGGAGGCGGCCGGCTCGCCCCTCTTGTCCATGTTGCCTCTCGCACTGGCGTCCTGTCCTCCCACAAATCGCTCAAAAATGTCCAGAAAGTGGAAAGGCTCGATAGCATATCCACTGGCAACGCGCAGCTTGAGGGCCAAGGATAATGTCATGGCGTGCTCGCCCGCGTTGCCGGTGCAGATGAGGCCGAGAGCTTCCGTCTCCCGACTGGCATCAACACCGGTCTCGATATTCGCATCCATTTTCTCCAACAACCTGTTGAGCCACTGATTCACGATCTCGCTGCTCCGACCTGACTGCTTGAACTCGATCTTGCCGTTGTGAACTTTGGGCTTGCTGGCCCAGCTGATGCGCACCATGGAGTCCTCGGCCTGTGCAAGGTGCAGTCCCGCGCTGAAAGCATGGCAATACTCCTGCACACTGCCGGGGATGAAGTTGTCTGCATCCACAAAACCGATGTACTTGTAGTAGCCACAAACACTGCGGATATTCTCTGTCGGGGCCTGGGCACAGGAAACGGCCTCGTCAGTGTTAGCCTGGCAGACGTCGTTATGATCGGCAGTCCTCCTGCAAGTGCAAGTAGGCCGTGTGCTGCCATGACTGGATCCACCCGCTTGATAGTTGTCGCACCGATCACACTGCAGGCGACTACTCACTTCGTCCTTCCTGGTGTAACATCCGCACGTGTCCTCCCCCATGCGCTGGCCAATGCTTTGTGTACCGGCAGGTCCTCGTGCGATAGCAGCCAGAGCGATGCCGATGGCCATCGCCTCCCCTTTGCCCCTGTGCACTAGACCGTCGCCTTCGTCATCTAGGAGTTTGGGCAAGCCCACAGCGCGTAAAGCGGCGGCGATCGTAGGATCTTGTTGATGGACAGCGATGGCGTTACGCCCAGTCAGGCGGCAGAAATCTGCGAGCTTGGTGCGTTCCTTGACATAAGCCTCCACCTCAGACGCAGAGACCAGGATGATCAGACTGCTGGACGGGATGGCAGCCCAGACGCCCTGGATGCGGTCGAGAGACTCGTCTTTGCAGGGGACGACGATTGCGGTGCGTGACTGGACCGCGTGCAGGTCCTCTGGAGAGACTGACTGACTTTTGGTGGAAGAGTACACGTGGTGATGAGAGCCGGCGGCGGTGTTGGAGAGGGCCTCAGAGGACGCGTTGAGGGCTTCCAGCTCGAGTACATGCTGCACCCCGCGGATCTCGATGTTGCCAATGCGAGCAGTGGATGTGGGCGCGGTGAGACGCATGTTTGGTGGTGTTTTCTTCTTCGGGAAACAGGTGTGGAAGGGGAAGATACCGATGAGTATGACCCCGAATTGTCTGAAAGAGACAAACAGACAGTGAGAACAAGGCGTTGAAGGAGGCAGGCAATTCTCAACAAAGGCAACGAAGACGATGATAAGAGAATGTGGACATCGAGCAGAGAAAGTAGAGCAATAAGGAAGGCAAAGGTTGGAAGGGGAGCCAAGGTGGTAGGCCTGGGGCACCTTCAAACAGAGACGCCGTTGGTATGTCTGGGCTTGCAGTGTGTAGACAGACGAGAAGTTGTACGTTTGACTGCGCTTCCTCCTCGTTTCTGGAAGAGAGTGACGTAGAGGGAGAGTAAGAAGAGCAAGTGAAGACAGGAATCAGAAACGTGATAGTGACCGACTTTCGGGGCAGGAACTGAATAGAGCCACGCTTTCAGGAGGGAGGGAAGGGACGACCAAGTAGATTGATGGAATGACGCCTTCCCAACTGAGATCTAGGTGGGCAATCTTGAGTCCTTTAAATGTGTTTTATTGATACCCAAGTCATGCTTCCATCCAAGACCAAAGACTTCCAGAAACCTCGAAGAAGTAACGAGCGTGACTGCTCGCATGGCAACAAGGTTACCATCGGCACCCTGAATATCGTGGCTGTTGCTACCCGTCTCGATACACGCTTTGTACTGGAGATCTTCCTGCGAGATGAGAAGAGAATTTCTGTACGCGTCACACAGAAGAGGAGCACGTCCTGGAAATAACGTGCCAACCAACCACTGCCAATCCTAGCAGACTTTAGACTGAAGCAAGGCAGCCTACTTGGGCTGAAGTTCTCTCAACAAGAGTCAATTCGTGAGACGTGGTGGACTTGTAGCGGGTTTTGGAGGTAGGCGTGATTATCTGCACATTACTCATCCTGTTCCCGAGGGAATTTGTTGATAGATCCTCGCCCTCTAGGAGACTTTTCCAATCTCTTCTCTCACTGCTGAGTTACCTGAGGTAGCAGCCAGCTTTGTGTCCATAGATTTCATCCCCGGCGTAGGACGATTTTATAGACACGTGACGATGACACAACACGATACAACACGCAAAGGTACGACAGCCGCGCCAGGAAATACAACGCGTGCAAACTTTGTTCCTCCTTCCTTGTTTCCCTTCTCTGTTACCTCGCCTTTCCCCAACCCATTTGCAACGGATAAATCCCTGGCCAACGAGGAAGCACGACCCGTCTTGCCAAAGAGTACCAGGCTGGCCGTCATCAACCTTATTCGGTCGCTCTCAGCTCACTCAGTTGGATCTGCTCCTCTTCCTCCTCCTGGCCGTGGCGCTTTGTCTGGATTGATCCTCAATTCGACCCACAACATTGTTCCACCCTGTAACCACAGAGGCCTGTGGATCCTCACTACCTCCAGCCCAGGGATTTCCTTCTCAGCACTCTTTACAATCTCCTCGATGTCTCTATTCCACCAACACCCGTATCTTTCGAAGTGCGATGGGGCGAACTTGTCCAGGAGGCTGTTGAGCCAGCCATATGACCCCCGTCCGTGCTCCAGCAGGTAGATACGACCGGTGTCAGGTCGTAGCGCCGCAGCCATGTTGGCTAGTAGCCTGTGAGGGTCGGAGACGCTGCAGAGACCAAAGTTCTGCAGGATGGTATCGTAGTAAGGCGGGGCGGGGAGTGTTCTCGTGCCGTCGTGTGAAGTCATTGCGGGTGGTGAGGGAAGATGCAGCTGCGCGTCAGATCTGTAGAGACGGATGCGTCCGTGGCCAAGGTTGGCTGCAAGGACCTCGTCATCTCCACTGCTCGCTGGAGGTCCTGCAGCGGCTGTCGCCTTTGCTGCAGGAGGTTGTGCTCTCGCGGCGGTCTGCCGCTGCTGTCGCTCCGTCTCGAGCTCTTCTGTCGATCTTCGCCTCCTCCGAGGGACCAGGTCCGGCACGGCCTTCCTCAATTTATTCCAAGCAACCTCCAACACGTCCGTGGAGACATCAACGCCTGTATAGCTGACTACCTCTGGGGCCTCATCACCAGGTAGTATCAGGCCCTTCTTCCCCATGCTGACCCTCCTGGACACCCTCTCCCTCTCCAGCTGCTGGGAGCTCTTGGTCTCTGCGACAATCTCCTGGCCATCCTCAGTCGACGATGGCACCGGTGGCGCAGAAGCGCGGATCTCGTCCCAGTCCATGTACTCGATATTCCGCCCTGTGCCCACGGCAACCTCTAACACATGACCCCTGGCGAGACCACCCATGAGCTTCCGCAGCTTCTTGATTCTCATTAATGTCTCGGGTCTGTTCAGGTCCTTGTCAAACATGAGGGCCGAGATCTTGCCTTGCCGCAAATCCAGCGTCCGCCCCGACGGCGCACAGTCGTGCGAGGACCCGTCACACGATCCACCAGCCATGCTCATGACGAGCATCATGATATATCCACCCATGACGGCAGCAGCTAGGCCGGCGGCTATGAGAGGCACCTTGCGCTTTTTGACGAGTTCGTCCAAAGCCTCGCGCTGCTCCACCCTGGGCTGGTCCCTAGTGCGTGTCTTCCCTTCCGCTCTAGCCCACTGCCTGGTCGACGAACTGAGAGGCCTCTGGATGTGAGAGCCCCATGCACACCTCACCTGCGCCCGTATAACGGGTAGTCTCGTGCGTGCGGCCTTTGAGGTGGTGCGCCCTGACCAGCACATCCTGCTGCCACACCTCGCAATTGCAGATGCAACGTGCTGCACATTTTGGGGAGAAGACATTGCGCTCGGGTACCTGTCACCTTTGTTTGTGCCCCGTGCTGCTGTCGTGTCCAGAAATTGTTATCTTGTGTGTAGGTGATGCTTCTCGTCTGTCCTTCCTCTCCCTCCCTGCCAGAGAAAACAAAACCAACAAAATCTTGATGGGGGCTCAAAATTTGTGTCCTGCAGCCACCCGTCTGCATCTCCACACTGACCAAAAAAAGGGAGGATAATGGAGGTTTGAAAAATGCCCTCCTTGTTTTGTCAAAGGGGCGAGATGTCGGCCACAAGGTTCGTTCAGAGTATCGTTCAATGACGCCTCGCAGTATATTGTTGATGGCCGTGAAAACTAAAGATAATCTGTTTGTCAAGCTAAAATGCTGACCCAGGTGCGACTGGGACCCTGCACCGGCAATTCCGCGGGGGATTTCTTACAAGGGTTCGACCGCGTGCCAAGCTTCTGGAACACCTAAACGCCCGCTGAACGTCTGCTGTGGTAATCCAAGCCCCAGAGGCTAGGGCCCTGCAGGTCGCCTTCATTTCAACTTACCAGGATTTAGTTTTTCGCCGCAGCAGCAAACACCCTCTATCCACTAAGTAAGCAGGTACCCAACGCCGGGGGTTGGCGTTGGACAGCCCTGCGGTTCGGCAGCTTGCTGCAGCAGAACCCTTCCAAATCCTTCATGTCTGTCTTGTGAGATTGGTCATCCTCGGACAAAACTTTTCATGTGGCTACATGACGCGACTTTTGAGGCTATTGATAGGTATGCAGCACGCTGAGGCGCTTCTTGAGAGTATCATCTACTGATTCAGTCTTATGTGGTACATCTCTTGTGCTGGAGACTGGGCGAGGATAATTATCATTTATCAACGAAGTAATAGCTTGTAAGTATAGACAGTTGTGAAGCATCAGCTAACTCGTCGTACAGAGACAGAGCGAGAGTAAGAGAGAGAGAGAGAGAGACAAAGACGAAAATACATCGCCCTCCCACCACTTAGACGGCTGGCAGGACCCAGGTGACAACCGAGTTTGCATACACACGCCCGCTCCAAGTATCTGCGCTCAGGGCTACAGTGACATAGAGGTCGTTGGAGAACTTGTTGGTCATGACCACAGTACGCGTGCCATCCGGGTTTAGCGTCGCCACGCTCTGCAGACCGGTGCCGTCATCGTAGGTGTAACTTCCCGTCCCATCCAGCACCGTCGCGCCGGACGGCATGAACTTGCTGAACTGAGCCATCATGTAGTAGTCGACCTGCAGCTCGTACGTGCCGGCCGAGGTGTCGACGACCACAAGGCCGCGGCAGTCGGAACAACCGCCCGAGCTCAGGTGCGGGCCGTACGAGGTGTCGGTGCCCAGCGTCCAGGCGATGGCGCCGCGGGCCCAGTTCTGCAGGGGGCCCATGGTGAAGTCGGCCGCCCAGGACCAGTCTGTCTCGGGCGAGGTCCAGCACTCTGTCATGTACTGGTCCACATTCGGGTTGGTGTTGTGGAAGTCGGTGAGGACGCTCCAGTTGAGGGGCGAGGCGTAGCAGTGCCAGGCCACAGCTCCGACGTAGGACGATGCCTCATCGAGGACGGTCTGTGGGTATGATGGCACATCTTTGAATATGGAAAGGGTTAGGTTAGCCAGTCTTGTTCCCCTGTTCGTTTTCCTTTCCATTCCTTCTTCTTACTCCCTCGTATACAAGGTATGTTTGTCTGTGTATATGGATCATGAATTTACTCACCAGTGTTGTGGTCATACGCCCAGACCGTAGTGTCAAGGCCAGCAGCCGCGAGGGCTGGCCCCACGTTCTGCGAGATGATGTCGCCCGACTCGTCTGCATAGACGTACATGGTCGGATACCCAGACTGGCTGTTCAGCGGCTCGTTCTGGATGGCGATGGCGTCGACGGTGGCACCGGCGGCATCGTACGCCTGGAGGTACTTGACAAAGTAGTCGGCGAGGCTGTCGCGGTAGTCCGGGTTCAGGTTGTTGTTGACCGTGGTGCCGTCGATGACGCCGTTCAGCTTCATCCAGCCGGGCGCACTCCACGACGACCCAAAGATGGTGAGCCCCGAGTTCACCGACCGCATCTGCGCCAGGAGGGCCGCCATGGCGTTGCCGCTGTCGCCCAGGTTGAACCCGGACAGGCTGGTGTCGACGGCGCCGTTGTTGTCGTCATAAGTGTAGGCCGGGTCCGGTGACAGATCCGACGAGGCGATGGTGTGTCGGAAGAGGCTGAAGTCGGCGCCGCTGCCGGTCAGCAGGGTATCGAGGAGGCTGCTCAGCTCGTCGCTGGACAGGTCGTCGAACACCGAGACCGTAGAGTCCGTCACTGCGGCGCCGAACCCAGCGATGGCCTGCTTGTGGCCCGCAGACGAGTCGTCCACCGTGAGGCTCCATGCCGACAGGCTGCCGGCGTCACCTGTGCCGGACACGGGTGCGTCGAACGAGCTCAGGTTGTATTGTCTGTCGCTCGACGAGCAGTAGGACGATGCTGTGGCCCGCCTGGCCGGGGCGAGCGCCGAGGCAGAGACGCTCAGGAGCGCCGTGCCAGCGAGGGCAGCTGATCGGAAGCAGAATGCCATCTTGGTCTGGTCAGTCTGTGGTGTGGTGAACCGTACTGCAATTACCGCCTACAGATCTGTCGGGGGGGAGGGATGGGCTGCTATGCTTGACCAAACAGGAGGACGAGGAGGGAGAGGAGGCCCGTAAGTACTTTTATCCCATCTGGCATATCGTGATCTTGGCTTTTCAGATTGGCTCCGACGAGACCATTTTATTTACCATTTTTGGAACTCGCCTCATTGATATTGAGGGACTAAGGAGATTCCAAAGGCCCAGGGGGTGTGGAAGCTCACTAAGCTGATAGCCACTCTGGCTTGGGAGAGAGGTCTTGTTGAGATGAAGGGGCAATATTGCGTTCAGGCAGCAGAATAAAAACCACCCCGGTGCAACCTTGAAAAAGATACTAAGCCGGCAGCTTGACAAACTAGACCCCTTTGCGGGCTGGTCCCAGCATCAGCCTCGCGGAGGATCTCCCCCTGAGAGAGTGAGCGCCGATGGCTTTAACTTGCAAGGTTAGTGTCTCCACGGCCCGAATCCTGGCCTTGACGCAGGTCCAAAATTGTTCAATTGAGCTTGCCATTACTATTTTGGTACCAAAACAAATAAAAGAAAGAGAAGGCATCTATGTGGTTTGATGATGATGATGATGATGAAGTGGCTGCTTACACGGGCGGTCGGGAGGTGGAATCAATCGTTCTGCTCTCCACATGGCTAATCGGTCGCTTGGAGGAGGTCCACACTTTCCGCTCTAACCGTCCTTCCAGTGTTGAGTGGATCCTCGAGCTTTTCTTGTTGCCTACGGTAAGTCCTCTGTAATTATACCGTTTGTGTTCACATGATTCGAGGTGCTTCTCCACTTGACGTTACGGACTTGGACAGCAGGCCATGAACTGGTGGTGATGGTGGAGGCTAGACCCGAGGCAGTTTCTTCATTCGAGGAGTGAGTTCCAGGGCGGTACAATGTCTTATTCCAGCCCTCATATTTCAGCCTATACAATATTGTGCATTTGGATGCCTGTCAGTACGTTTCTAACGAGTAGATGATGGCTATGTCAATGATAGATGACCGTCCTGTCGTACCACATCGAAGTTGATCTACCTATTGCAGCCCTGATTGCCACATGTTTACTGCCAAGTGCGTCTGCTGCATCATCAATTCCCCCTTTTATGGCGTCT
The DNA here is from genome assembly GCA_006503525.1 of Cryphonectria nitschkei. Lineage (NCBI taxonomy): Eukaryota > Fungi > Ascomycota > Sordariomycetes > Diaporthales > Cryphonectriaceae > Cryphonectria > Cryphonectria nitschkei. The sequence goes on along the minus strand of LAZJ01000365.1, from coordinate 103,859 downwards.
CTGTCTCTCCTGTTCCTTCCGGGGTGATGTCTTGGCTGGTGAGTGAATGAACAAGAATCCACAATTTGGAACTAAATACTTGGCAAGTAGGCAGACATAAACATCGAAGTCAGTGTTGCTGTTCGTGATGCTAACAATAGTTGGTGGTGACTTATTTGACAGCTTTTCGAGATGACCACAAAGCCTAGCCCAACACATGTTATTTACCAAATGGTGACTTCGCGTTCTTGCACCTTTTCCCACAACGGATCCACAGCGCCATGCTGGTTGAACGCACCGACTCTGCGATATAGAGTTCCCTGTGAGTTCTCAAATGGCAGAAGTAAGATGCCCGCACTTCCCCGGTCCTCAAGCCTTTCATCTTCATCCTCCATCATCAGGCGGAAGAGATGGAGAGGGACTTGTCGGCGTTCTTCCTTCGCGCCCTCTATTTTTGCATCCCAATCCAACCAGAACTCGATACGCCCGAGTTCACAATGATGTGTTACCCATTTGTTGGGATACCGCTCTGCTTCTTCCTCGAATGAGCCATGGATCGGTAACACCGGGGTCCGTCGACACTTTCCTCGAAGAGTCAGGGACATCCCGGTTTTAACCGCGACCATAGCATCTTTATGAGCTGGAACAGTTTGGTGACTGATAACTTGGAAAGCAGTGTTGCCCATGAAACCCCACCACAGATGTTCCACAGCTGTATTCCTTGAGGCCCAACTCCAGGACGGAGCGAGGTATCTGTTCGCGTCGTGGAATGACTCCTCCATTTCTCCGTACGACAGTGTTGGCTTGTTGCATACCCAACGCAGCTGCTCCTCCATTTTATCATTTACCCACAGCCCGGCAACATACTCAACTGATCTTCCTGCATCTCTCAATAGCTTTTGGACGAACTTGGCTACTCCAGCTACTGCGCCTAGCTTGTCTTGAGGGACGCTCAGCTGCCTCGGGGAATAGGCTTTCACGGCCCTTTCCCAGAAGAACTCGTAGTTTTCCCAGCTTGTTTTCGTAGTCCCGATGCCAAACTGTCGACCATCCTCTAGGATGACACCTCTGTCGCACCGGAACTGCATCATCTTCTCGCCGAAAATCAACTGCCTTGTGGACATGAGCTCCTCCTGCCAGACCCACGCGCGGGTTCGCCATCTTGAGTCCTCGATATCAGCATCTGGTGCGTCATCACTCCATGCATCCAGGAGAATGGAGTAGTTGCCAGAAATTTCTGGCCTGATTCGTGAGCGGAAGGGTATTGTCAGCGAGTTGTTGTGTTTCTGAAGGAAATGTTCCGAAGCCGAGGAGCTTGCAGCTGCACTGATGGTGATGTACGAGTTTGCGAATACATCACACATTCGGCCCGACTCGGCTTCCCAATCATTCCTGTCATCCTGGTCTTGCAGAATGCAAAGTGCATCTATCCATAGGTACCGGATGCTCAGCTTGCGGACCATGAAAATGGCATCTCGGAACACCGCTGGCATGTCCTGCAAACTGATTCCCCTCTCGTGAGACTCCTTCGTTGCCTTTGTGGTTTTCAGCTCGACCGAATCCCCCCAACAATAGCTCAATGCTGCATACCTGAGCTGATGATCTGGCGACCGGCAGGTGTTTTGACAGGCATGCGATGGTAAGTCCTCGCACTCTACCAGCCGCACACTCTCGGAGTTGTCATTGCCGATATCCAGCAGCCGGGTTGGAACAAAGTGGCCAGGTGAGAGCCTGTTTTTGCACCTCCGGTGATCTTTGATACATGTATGGATGCACTGCTTCATGAACTTGATGGCCTCCTCGGAGACCGGACCGGCAGGATCGAATGGATTGTGCTGGATCTTGAGCCAATCCCGACATTCTCCTTTTTTCAAATCAGTTGTCTGTTTCGTTGGTTAAGTGCGACCCAGCTTACCTGGCCAGGCTCCCACGGCGAATTTATACACATCTGCCTCGGTGTCTTTCAGGCCTGGATGGCGGACAGAAATAGACCAGCAATCCAGCTTTTGCCTCTTTTCCCATGGCAATGCCTCCGGTCCAAGCCCCCACCCTGGAAAACCTACCACGTAAGAAGAATCGGTCTCATCGTCATCATCGTCGTCGGGATGCGCTTGTGGTCCTTGCTCTTTACTCCCTTCTTCGGCCCACAGATCTGGATCTTCTTCTGCTTCTACCTGTGCCACTCTCGCTTCTCCCTCCTCCGTCTCCGTCTGCTCTCTTTTTGTCTTGCGTTGTGGTGACGTCTCTCCCACGTCGCAGCCTATCTCTCTTCTCTCTTGACCTCTGAGAGATGGCTCTTTTGTCCTTGCTCTACGCGGTATTGGCTTCTCGTACTCTTGTCCCGATCGGTTTACACGCTGCTCCGTCCATTCATAGCGTATGAATAATCGGATCTTAGATTCAGGATCCTCCCACCAGGAGCACTCATTGTAATTCTGACGGAGAAGCTCTTCGAGTCTTTCACACAATCGGCAGGTTCTAGCCGTCGAGCTTGAAAGTTCGGAAAGACCAGGCGGCACCACTATTCTCTCGGTGTCTTGACCTGCATAGGATTCCCGGCACTGCACTTGACGACCGGTGAAATCGGAGTACGACCATTGCCACCCAGACTTGTCTCTGTTGGCACCGTCACTCCGGACCCGTGAAGCCCGAATGCCTTCCACTTTGTTTTCCCTCCAAGCGTTGAGTTTGAAAGTTCCGATGTCGAGCATAGCCATGCCATCGGAAGTTTCTTTCACAGACCCTCCAGCAAGTTCATCGTCGATAGTCAAAGCTTGCATGCACGCGTCGCAGAGAAGATCCTTGGGCTCCATCGTGCGTAAGGGAATCACAGTATTGGTACAGAGAGGCAGGGCGGGGGGGGGGCTATGGGATGGCTTGAACCACCGAGCAAGATAAGAGATCGTGGAGATGAAACATCGACAGGCTGAGGGTGAAGCGCTGATATATCAAAGGGACGGTGATCAATGCAAGGTTCTAACATCGGAATGCGAGCTCCTTATTTTGTCGCACCTGCATTGTGAACCATTCGAGGCGCTGAGATTCTTTTCACAGGTTTAGCCGATTACATCTCTGCTGCTTCAGGAAGATAAGCAAGCCCTAGACAGGTGTCAGGAACTGCGCGTGCCCCCTAGTAGAAGGCTCAGCTGTGGCTAACGACCAGGTTGCATTCCCGGGGGTTCGCTTAGGAGCGGCGCTATCGCGATCCGAGCGGGCAAATCGCACGACTTATATCGAGTATTTCTCGTGGCTGCCAATTTCGAAGGTCTGAAGAGGATAGCCCAGGTACTGTTATGGTACACATTAGCACATTAACCATTGGAGACGGATTGTTGCTTTGAACATCCAGTCTTTGTTTCATATAGGAAACGACATTACATGGGGACTCGGTACAAAATACCGATAGCCCATCGGAACTTATGTGTACAGTCTCTTCTATGAAGTCAAACTGCCGAGAGACCCGATGATCTCGCGCTCTGATGGGCTCAGAACAGCAGAGTATATCATCACCAAGACTACTAGACTCATGCTATGGATATGATTATTTATGTTTTGATATTCTTATGCCGAAAAGATGGCGTACAGCCTCAAGACAGGAGCTTACAAGTGTGCGCCCACAAGTTTGGCTACGAAATATAAACCTTGCATGCCCTATGTTCCTAATTCGGGAGGCTAGGCAGTTTGAGTCTTCGAGAGCAGCCAACAAGTAATATGAAAACTTTGAACATGGAGCGCTTGGATATGATTCAAGAAGGGAAGATGCAGCGTTGGCGCAGAAGAGACCAGGAGAGGTGGCGGCGGGGAGGGTCTGTGTAGATATGCCATCAGGGTTCGGGTTGTTTGTGTAACTCTCGACGTCATCTGTTATCAGTAATCACCCCTCGAGTCGCGTCTTCTTCCTACAACGCGTTTTCAGGCACAAGAAGCAAGATCCATCGGAACATGGCGACACAACAGGATCTCCAGGAGCTTCTGCGGCTGCAGACAGCGCGGAAGATGCCCATGAAGGATGCGATGGCACAGATCAGGGCATTGCAGTCGGTGAGCCTTCGGAGGTCAGTCTTGCCCCCGCAAGCCCACCTTCCTGCACTTTCAAGACGAGGATCATCTTCTCTGATACTCGAGCCAGTATTCAGCAGATAGCCGATGCCCCCCTCCCGACCGTCGAGTCTGCTCTCCAAGACGCCAAGGCTGCACGTGCCCTTCAGAATGCCTGCAAGGCACATCTGAAGCGCATGCAGACCTCGCCGACCTCCGCAACTGGCAAGCGCCAGCTTGCAGGGTCGACAGGCCAGGCAGATCAAGCCAAGAGGGTGAAATATTCAGGAAGCGATGGCTTCCTGCTCGGGCCGACTGATCTGACGCCGCAACAACTCGAAGCCTCTCTCGCGCTGCCCCTCGACATGGACGAAGACCGCATCGCGCAGACGGCGGTGCAGACCAACCGCGCCCCGCTGGTCCTCGCCTTTGCCGTCGAGCTGCTCCGCCACACAATGCCAGAACAACCGCCCTCCAGCAGGCTTTCGATCGCGCAGGCCGTGGTGAGCGCCAACTCGAGGTCCAAGGCTGTGAATATTGGTTTGGAAAAAGGGCCTAGCGCAGACGAGGAAGGGTTTGGCGACGGGCAGCCGAGAATAAAGGTGATGGGTCGTGAGGTCGCAGTTCTGAAGAGAGGTGGGTACGAGTGGAAGGGTGATGAAGAGGAAGAGGAGCAGCCTTCGGAAGAAGCAACTGCGGAGAGTGCACCTGCACCAGAGTCTACTACATCGACACTGCAGGCAGAGGACAATGGCCCCCAGCCGAAAGCCGCCGAGACTCCCCCTGCAAACACCTGGTCAACAAGCCGCTCGATCTCTTTGAGAGAGTCTACCTTTGTCGCGCGTGCCACGCATATGACCGATCCGGCGCAGCGCCCGAACTTGCTGAAGTCACTCTTCGATACGCAACCTAATCTCAGGTCAGCGACCCACAACGTCTGGGCATATCGCGTCCGTCCTGCCGAGTCCTCTATCAGCACACACATTCGCGAAGCATCCCATGACGACGGAGAGACTGGCGGTGGCGACTTGATGCTGCGGGTGATGCGTGAGACGAATGCCGTTGATACCCTTGTCGTCATGAGCAGATGGTTCGGCGGCATCCTGCTGGGTCCGGACCGCTGGCGGCTGATGAGGAATGTTGTCACCTCGGCGCTGTCGGAACGGCTTCGAATAACTGGCATCGAGGCGAGTCTGGGAGGCGAAGCTGTCTGGGGTCTCGACCTGGAGGCCATGAGAAACAAGACCAAGGCTGCTGCTTCCGCAGGCGGACTCGTGACCCATCAGCCAGAGGCGGCACGGAGTTATCTGCTACGAAACTTTGCCAGTGCTCCTGTGGACGATGGCGAGACAACCACGTCACCTGCCAAGAAGAAGACAGTCAGGGCGCAGGACGCCGAGAAGGAAGAGAACCTAGGACTTCTCCTTGGTGCGCTGCGGCTGCTGTTTGACAGCTGGGCTGACACGCTGGGCGCGCAGGAGCTGGACAGGAGGGCATGGGGCTGGTATACCGCCGTGCGGCCAGAGGTAGAGAGTGGCCCGTCTGGCTGGGGTGCCAAGGGGACGCTGCGGCTGAAAAGCATTCTCGATCTCAGGAGAAAGGCCAGCTAAGCCAGGTCAGCGATGAAATTGCATTGTCACGCTTTGATGATGATTAGAGGACATATGTACTTGACATTCTATGCCATGATCAAGAAAAGTCGAGGAAGTTCTAACAGTGGTTCGACACTTCTGAATGTACTAAGGAATGATGTACAAAAAACCTATGGATCTCCCACGTCCACGGATGAAGATATGTTGGTAGACTGTAGTTGGAGCCTCATGACACGGCACGGTGGTGGAGTTGGGGGACCCCTGTCGCCTGGGTGAGAGGCTCTCAGGCAAGTTTAAAAATTTTGGCCTGGCGCGCAAGTCAACGTCCTTCATACCACAAAGCATATCAGCACCCGGTTGACAGTTTTTGTGTGTGCATCTCAGGTGAAATCTCAATAATCGGAGTCATTCCATACCCAGGCCACGCCTCATCTATTAATTCTGCCACCTCATCTTCTTCACGATCGTATTATTTGCTGCTTGCTGGAAGATTAGGGCAGACGGCCTCAGTGTCCTTCTTCCTCGCTAAGCAGACTCCTTAAATCTCTCATCAAGCAAAGGCCAAATCACAGAGACAAGATGTCTGGATCTGATAGCGAAGAGGTCGAAACCCATGGCAACATGTTCGACGACCCAGAGGGCTTCTATCCGCCCACGCCACCGCCCACAACCCAAACCTACACCACCCGCGCCGGCCAGACCATCACCCTGCACCTAGTCGGCTACAGCCCAACCGAGGCACACCACCTATGGAACGGCTCGCGCGTCATTGCAGACTGGTTCGAGACGAACCCAGCCGAGGTCAAGGGAAGGACGGTCCTCGAGCTGGGCGCGGGGGCAGGCCTGCCCAGCATCGTGGCTGCTGTTTTGGGCGCGAGGCGTGTGCTTATTACGGATTATCCTGACGTCGCCATCGTGGAGACCATGTGGAAGAATGTGGACGGGTGCGAGCTGATCCCACGGCGGCAGGAGAAGAAGCAGGAGCAGCAGGAGAAGGAGGAGGAAGAGGAGAAGGCGGACGAGTTCCATCGTGAGCAGGACATCGTCACAGCCAAGGGCTACGTTTGGGGCGCTGACCCGCGACCGCTCCTGGCCGAGCTGCCCGCCGACGAGTCGAGATTCGATGTGCTTATCCTGGCGGATCTGCTGTTCCGACACTCGGAGCACGGCAGGCTGCTCGACACGGTGCGCGACACGCTGAAGAAGACAAAGGATAGCAAGGCGTTTGTCTTCTTCACCAGCTACAGGCCGTGGCTGCAGCACAAGGACCTGGCCTTCTTCGACCTCGCGCGAGAGAGAGGTTTCGTGGTGGAGAAGATCCTGGAACGGGTCATGGAGAAGCCCATGTTTGTTGATGACCCGGGCGACGAGGAGATCAGGAAGACGTGTACAGGGTGGGCTGTGAGATGGCCCGAAGAAGAAGTCACGGCATAAGAAAGCAAAAGACACTCGTATCTCGCTCGCCAGCTCGATTGTTGTGTGTTGCTGCTTGCTGAAGGAGGACTGTCGCAACCGATACCAGGCGAAGCATCCAGACCCCGTATCGCTCCTTGTCCTTGGCCCACTCCAACGAGAAAGAAGGATGTTGATTATTATTATTACCTCCACCACCTGGCTTTGCGACATTACAACAACAACACTATATCAAACATGAATGGACACTGCTTGCCTCAGCGGCTCCAGCAGCGTCCGCGGGTGGCAGCAGGTCCCGCGGGTCCCGGTATCACACACATGTTATTCCTTCTGCATTCAAAAAGTTCAACACGATTCTGGTCGGCTGCATCAGCCGCCCGCGATGAACTTCCACCACGGGAGGAGTTTGTCTGCGTTGCAGGGCCATGGGTGCGCTGTATTCTGCTTCTCTCATTCCCTTTTGCGTGTTTCTCATTAAGTGTCTTCTTCATGACTTTGGCGTGTCGAGTATACCCAGACCCGCCTCATACTTCATGGGCTCCTGGTACAGACTCCCAGGCCGGCTGGAATACCCAGGTGGATCGTTCTCAGTGTGGTGGAACCCGTCCGTCACGAGAAACGCCCCCGCATTGTAAGATGAGCTGGTCGACGTCGACCACCTCCTCTGTGGCGGGGCCTGGGCTCCAAAAAGAGGCCGTGGGGGTAAAGTCCCTCCCGATACGACGGACGTCACTGAGAAAATAGACTCGCTGTCGTCGCTGACCAGTGTGGTCCCGACCCCCCAGCTCGAGCTGTCCTCTGAGGACGTGACTGATAACAAGGTCTGTGAGCTGGTGCTCGGTGCTCGGCTGCTGTTCCTGGTGGAGCGGATGGACCCTTGGGGTGGCGACGAGGGCCGAGAGGAGGAGACAGTTCGATCCGAGGCGGAGATGCTTCTGCTGCCAGGGAAGGGAGGTCCGAGGCCTTCTTCTACGATATCCAGGTCCAGGATCGACGGTGCATGCATACGATCTCCGAAGTGCCGCGTACTTGGGCCAGGGCTGGACCTGGGGCTCGGCGTGCGGCCCCCGGCGCTCGGTTGTGGACAGGTGATGAGCTTCTTCTCTTCGTCTTCGTCGACAGCTTCGGCCGTCGCCGCGGCGTGTTGCTGGAGATACAATACCGACAGCAGAATCGAGAAGGTATACGAGAAGCTATTAAGCCACATCAGTTCATCAGTTCTCCGTTTGACATGTGAAAGGAGATGAGGAAAGTAAAGGAAAGGAAAGGGAAACAGCGGAATTTCGCCTCACATGGCAACTACGGACAGGCCGTAGACGGTTCTGGGGAGGGTGCAGAGCCGATCGAGTTCGCCAGTTGTGGCCGTGGACCATGACCCGAAGCGGATGGTGCTGTAGCCACCTGCTGGTTGACGGACCAGGTCACTAGCATCGTCTACAAGGGGGGAAAAAGAAAACAAAGGTCGGATTAGCTGTCAAGAGTTTCTCAAAAACTAATCTCGGCTCGATGCCGCCTCGGAAGACACATGCATGCCTCTTTGATGCAATCAGCCCTGGGGGACTCCACTCACAATTTTCCCGCGTGAGACCGTGACAGTCGGCTGGAAGACCACTATAAGAGAGTATGGTGATCTGAACGAGGCCCAGGCCCATCATAGCGAGGTCCCCTGGCAGGGAGACGATGGCAAAAACATGCCATCTTCGCAGGCCCCATGCCTTGGAAATGTGAACACTGCAAATCACGAGAGTGCTGTAGAGGAGAGACCCAAGGCCCTAGAAAGCGACAACATTCAGGCCCGTGATTAGCATTTGAGGCTCAAGTACATAAGCTCAAGGCACAAGTTCCAGGTTCCGGGAGGCTGGCGATAGATGAGGGACCAACGATTGAGTAAGCCAGGGGGGGGGGGGGTTCCGTACCAAAAATCCAACACCCTTCATTCGGCCATTCTCCCCGAGCCGGTTCCTCTGGATGTGGTAGTAGAGGACGCTGAAGGAGGCATAGACGAAGAGTGATGAGATCCACTGCCAGATCCGGATGGCCGTCAGACTGAAGCCGACGACACCACTGAACCTCCTCGTCTCCTGCAGTACTATCTTCTCGTCCTCCATGACTTCTCTTCTTGCTGTGGATTTGGCCCTTCCCTTGTTCGGACCTCGTCCTCGTCAAACCGGTAATGGACTAACAGAGGCCCAAAGGGTATGACTGAACCGGACAGGGCTGAGTGAGGGCTGGCTTCGTACAGTGGCCGTGACGCGACCAGTACCACCGCCACCCACGTTAACCTGCTGAGGTCAAGTTGGACCCAGCCAGCAGCAAGGAAGGGAAGAGGACAGAGGGACCTGGCTAGAAGTGGAGTGGAGAGGAGTGGACCGGACCTGGCCTGACCTGGCCGTCTTTCTCGGCCGGTACGAAAAGCTGAGGTGACTCTCGCAGGTTGGGCGCCTTCGATATCAGGAAGGTGAGGTAGCCAAGATGCACGTCACCTGGTGGCGAGCAAGGGGAGACAGTACTTAGAGGAGGTTGGTGTGTGCCGTATGTGTTTGTGCGTGTGTGTCCGAGCAGATGTCAACAGGTGGAACCAACAGCTCCTTGGCTGGATGCCTTGTTGATTCACAGAGGTTGAGTGAGTCAAAGTAGAGTCAAGAGGGGAAAAGATTTGGTTTTCGTCCAGCCTCTTCCCTCGAGGACAAAGTGGCCTTAGAAACACAACGTGATACGCCGCAGTGAGACCAGTTTGGCTGCTGCCTACGTCTGCGGTATGTCTGCACATTACCAAACTGTCCTAACACTAGGCTTACAACGGTGCTAGGAGATCTTCACAGCCACCGCCAACCCCAGCAGGACGGAATCTGGGGGATGGACAATGTCCGGGTCAGCCGGGTCGACCCTCGCGCCGTCTCTGCAGCTGCACATGGTGCAGGGAGAGGGGAACAACCACCTTACCTGCACGACTCAACGCCCGAAGGTGGGGCTGTTGGCTCTGCGTTCAATGCCCGACCCCCGAGCTGCAGCTTGTGTAAGTGCGTGTTTTGTGTGTTATGGGCGGTCTCCCCCCGCCAACCACAACCGAGCTTTTTACTTTGTGTTTTCTCTTCTCAGATCGATCACCTATAACGGTGCCAGGGGTTGGATTGGACTCTTGCGCCACTCACTCAACTGACAGCTTTCCTTGCTTCTCTCTGTCTGTCGTCTCAAGAGAACCCCCCCCCCCCCCCCACGGTCAAAATGCAAGTCTACTTAAATGCTCTGTTAAGACCTAATGTGGCTGTTGGGAACTCGAGACCTCCGCCGCTCGCCGATGACGCGTCCCATCTTCCTCCTCCTCTGCCTTTTTTTGCTGTGTATACCCCATAGTGCACCAGCGACGAGCAGTCTGACGTGATTTCTGCTGCAGCAATTGAGTTAAGGTTGTGGCGTCGTTTTCTGATGTGCGGCGGTATGTTTCTTGCTGTTTGTCAAGCCGGGCTGATCATGACGTGCTTTTGACACCTACTAGGCAAAGAAAGAAACAGAACCCTAAAATTGGCATTGTTACGTTGAAGTCATCCTTAGACAACTTCACTAAGTACAAGGCTCGGTCGTCTATAGTACCGGCAGATGAAAAGGCCTAGACTTGGAGATCGCTTTCTCTACTTTCTCGAGTTCGTTAGCCTTGAGACAGGAAACTTTTGTTCTCTTTCCTTCTGCTTCCTTGTACTATTTCCTTGGTACGGTTCTTGGAAATTCGGTACCTTGGAAGGGGTTGCTTCTCATGGAAGGTCTTGAATGGTTTTGCCGCATTTCATGACTTGCTTGTCAATAATACTCATTAGGCGAAGGTTGGCCAAGAATCTTCCGAGAGAGGATCCTCAGCCCCATATTCATCTCGGGCCCTTTTGGATATCGAGGCCATAAAAAAAAGGAAGAGAGAAAATGAATGTCAATCTAGCAGTTGGAGGTGCGGTCATTCCCTCCCGCGAGGGGTTGCAATGGGCCCCTCCTCCCTAGTTGAATCCGGGGGAAAGCCGAGCGTGGTGATCGTCACACAGCAGTCTACGAGAACTGACCGACCTGCGCTTGGGATAGTCCTCTTCACGATCGCCGATAGTCTCCATGTAGAAGACTCGATTTCTTGCTTTTTGCTCGTGTTATGCACGACTTTCTCGAGTGCAATGATGAAAGACCTCGCAGGCCCCCGAGGGTTTCCCCACTCACGCATTCCTATTCCCCTCCAGGGTTCGGCTTTGCTACTTTGACCAGGTTTCAGGGCACAGGGCTGCAGTTCATTCATCCTCTCTACGGCCTCCGAATGCCGCTCTCCATTGTCCGATGTCACTTCGTCTCACCAACCACAACACAAGGTCTGGAAGCCCAGTGAAGTGGTCCGGTTGGTGCGTCAGGTGTAAACCCCCCCCCCCCCCAATAGGGCTCACGGGGGGCACCATCAATAAAGCCCTATAGAGTGAGCAGACAACTATGTCTAGCCTCGCCTATGCTGGGCTGCAGCGCCTCGGCTTGTCCCTGTTGGAATGCTTGTGAGCTGCATGCATGTCTCTTTCTCTTCCCCCTCCTCCTGCTGCTGCTCCTCCACGCTAGGACGGTAGATATACATGCAGCCTTCGGATGTCTCTTAATCCACACCATCCCACGCCCTCAATTAAGCTGGGTCCATCCAGCTATGAGGCGATACCACATCTCTTGCCCTCTATGTTCATCTAAAGTTAAAGAAACCGGCTTCCCTCTCCTCAGCTCCGCTACCTCGTTCTCCTTCCCTTCCTTCCCTTCCCCTTCCCCTTTCTTTTTTCTTTCATGTTTGTTCGTCTCTCTGTCGTCCTGAGTCTTGTTGTTGTAATCCTTCCGGGTTTATTTATTGTCTTGGGGAAGAGAGAGAAGGAGAGCTCTGTTCCCATGCTTACCGGCAAGATCGCCTGTCTTTGAAGATGGGCCGAAGGCTCTCGACATGCCTCGTGCTGCTGCGGGCATTTCAGCTCCTGGCCGCCTTTATACCGGGGGCCATGAACGGCTGGCTCACTTACTACCTGTATGCCAATAAGTTGGGCCCTTCAGCGATTATACTCGTGGTGGAGATACTGGTATGTGATTGTCCATTACCCAAGGGCCATTTGCCCTGTCTCGAAATTTCCCTCAATAGCTTCTGCTCATAGTAGCATTATGAGGCAACATTCTTTCTCTTTTTATTTCCAACTTGGTTCTGATAATTCTTATATGACAGGCTGCTTCCGTGTTTGTATACGCAACACTCTCGCTGTTCATAATACACACCCGTCAACGATCCAGGAGGACACCCTTCTTGGTGTGCACGATCTGCCTGGATGTGGTGTTCTGCTTCATCGACATCACAATCTTGTCTCTGCTGTCCTTTACTGGCCTGCCATCGAACTGCTCAGGCCTTACAACTTCAACCTGTATGACACCCGCTCGACTCGCAGATCAAGGGAAAGAACTCATAATTCTAACGTGTGTTGTGCATTTTTGTGTATTTAGGGTTGAAGGGGGACAAACCAGACCTTCCCACCCGCGGCTACAGCACGATACGCTTCAGCAATGAGCAAGATGGCCACCGAGGCGAGCTGGACAAATATTGCAGCATGGAGCGTGGGTTCTTCTTCTGCACGGTCCTCACAATGTAGGTTTCTTTTTCATCTTCTTTCTCGTTATTCTTTCATCGGCTGTAGTTTATGTAACTACTCATGACTAACAAATCCTTCTAGACTTACATTCCTAATCACGATAATACTGTCTGTCATCCGCATCTGCGAGAACAACTACACCCGCAACAGCGAGATCCAGTATCTCCTGGACGAGAGGGAGGAGATCCTTAAGCTGGAGCTCAAGGTCCAGGAACAGGAGTTCAACAGATCACAGACACGCTCGCCAGCCATTGTGTCACCCTTGAACATTTTGCCACCGTCCAACATACTGCCGCCAGCAGCGTCCGTGCCAAAGTTCACCAGTGACGAGGAGGCGGCGATCGAAGCGTCTGTCCTGGCGTCTCTTGGCCGATCACCCAATTCATTGTCGTCCTCGTCCTCGTCCTCGTCCTCCTCCGCCGCTGGACCCATGCCTTCTCCTCCTTCTTCTCCATCCAGCAGATTTATGGGCGCCGGTCTCCCATCGATTCCCGAGGCGGCAGCTTCATCGTCCCAAACCTTGCCACACACCCAGACAAGCCCACCCGCCAGCCCATCCACCTTCGACCATCAGCAACTACCATCCCCTTCATCCATATTACCCATCGTCGAACCCGACCTGCTTGACGAGGCAAGCGAGGAGGAAAACGCCGCCAACATGGCCATGGTGTCCGATGGCTCGCGGTATAGCGGCCACTTCGCCGCTGACAACAACAACAACCACAACAATCATCATCAGCTACCGCCTTACTCGCCTGGAAATGAGCGCACGATGGATGGGCATGGGTCGGAGAGTAATGACATCCGGCTGAGCGAATATGTCAAGGGGGAGACGAGGGCACAGGATATGAAAGACGATGGGTCATTTCAATGAGAAAGAAAGCAAAACTCAGAGAAGAAAAATCGAGGCAGAGAGGTGAAGTAACGGGACATATCAAGCATGGATTGAATGGCGTGATCTTGGAAAGGGATTGGGATTTCAGGGTATTTGTTAAATGATTTCTCCTTTTGGGGTCCATTTCTCTTTATATCATCTTCTCGGCTGCTGCAAAGCATAGCCAACTTTCTTCTCTTTCTTAACATTCCCTCTCATTGCTTTTGGTCTTGCAAGTCTCGGGACCTCGGTTTTCTGTATATAAGAGGTCTCTTTTTATATTCGACGAGCCAGGGGCACGTCTTGATACCATGAAAGTGAGATCTTGGCCAGGAAGAAGAGGGCCAAAGCATGCATACGATGGTGGGTGATGAGGCCGAAGCTTCGATGTTAAGGTTTTCTCTTGGCATATGATTTTTTCCCCATCATTTACCTCGTGCATTTATGTGGTGTTGTGAATGAGAATGGCATGATATGTTTTCGTATGAGTGTGGATACTCCAATGTCATTCAGTACTGTCCTTGCCTCGAAATATAACATGACGGCATGAGCTGATTGCCAGCACCATGTAATACTTCCTAAAAGGCCATGGATCTCGTGGTCGTCATCCCAGAAGAAGCCGAAGAACTCGGTGGGCGATCCGCATCAGCCGTGCCCCAAGAAGAAGACTCCGTCGTCCCCAGCACCAGCTCCATCGTCCACCCCTCGGTAAAGAACTCGTGCCCAATCCAACTCTTGGTCCAAGGCTGGCCATTCACAGTCACATTCTGTATATAGATGCTCTGGTACGCCGCACCATCCCACCCGGCCACGACACTCGTGGTGGCCGTCTTGCCCGTCACAGGGTGCGTGACACTCACGCTCTCGAAGAAAGGAGGCGAGATCAGGTAGACGTTCTGCCCGGCCACGGGGAAAAGGCCGATCATGCTGAAGAAGAGGAACGATCCCATGGCGCCGCTGTCGTCGTTACCAGGTAGCCCCGACTCCGTGTCGTTGAAGGAGGACGGGATGTACGTGTGGATCCTGCTGGCGGACAGACCAGGCCGCCCGGCGTAGTGGTACAGGTATACAGTTAAGAAGACAGGCTCGTTCGAGATATCGGCGAGGCCAGAGGTGTGGAAGAAGTCCAGCCGGGAGACGAAGCTCTCGTCACCGCCCATAAGCGAGATGATCCCCGACACGTCCTGGGGCACAAGGAACTGGTACTGCCAGATGCTCGCCTCGAACGTCTCGGACGGGTTGGTGGTCAGCGAGCAGAAGGAGGCGAGGTTCGAGCAGGCGATAGGGTCCTGGTAGCCCCATGTCCCGTTTAGGTATTTGGGCTGGAAAAATCCCGTGAAGCCCGTGTCGGTGCCGTTGATAAAAGATGTCTGGTCTTGTTTCCACAAGTTCTGCCAGTTGGTGCTGCGTGCGAGATACTTGGAGTACAAGTCCGATCTGCCCAGCCCCTGCGCTAGTACCGCGAGGTTGAAGTCGTTATAGGCGTACTCGAGGGTGCGCGAGATGCTGCGCGAGTTGGTGCCAAAGCCGATGGGATCATAGTCGAGATAGGGGATGTAGTCGAGGTTCTTCCAACTCGTGAGCCCGCCGCGCCCGTGAATGGACCACTCGAGGGGCTCGTTTTCGGCGTCATTGACTATGGCCTCGAGTGCCAGACTCCAGTCGATGCTGCTGCTACTCGTGGTGGAAGAGGAGAGGTTCTTCACGTAGGCATCCACGAGCACGTTGTCTGCGTTGCTTCCTCCTTGGGTCCAGCCGTCGCAGAGGGACATGTGGCAGTCTGGGAGCCAACCTTCGTGCTGGTAGATGTCGAGGAGCGAATTGACCATCTGGGTTTGGGCGTCAGGGTCGAGGATGGTGAGTAAAGGGTGTTGTACCCTGAACGAGTCCCAGATGCAGTAGTACGAGTCAAAGTAAGGGATTCCGCTGTCCCATTTGGGATTCTCGCCTGTGTAGTTCTGAGGAGACATCATGGCGCGGTAGATGCCGCTCCAGAAAGTCGTCTGGAGATCATTACTAGCTCCTCCAGGAGTGATTGTCACAGGGCTCAGCTTATCCAGCCAGGCATCCTCTGCTTCTCCCACGAGTGTGTCAAAGTTTCTCTCCGGGTTGGGAATGTCGGACTCGGCGTTGCTGCAGGCCTGGTCGGAGCTGATGAAACTTATGCCCACCCTCGCCAGAATTTCATTATTATCGGTGGGCGCTGAAAATCTCACAAAGCCACCTGCCTCCAGATAGAACAGGTTGAAGCCTCTAGTTACGAACAACTCCTTTGGCTCGGTTCCTGCACGGTTGTTCACCCAGACACCCGTCTCGTAGACGTCCGCACCGAAGAAGTCAACGCAGAAGAACATCTCATAATAGCCCGCACCAAAACTCGGCAGAAATGTGCCATTGCCACTCATCCGGCCCGTGTCTGCATCGACACTGATGGAGGCATTCTGCCTGCTCTGCCAGAGATCCGTGAGGTCCAGTAGTATGAGAGGGTGCGAGCCATTTCCATCAGCTGCAGCAGACGGGAACGTGAAGCGGTACAAGGCCGTCTTCTCCCCCACAGTCATCTCTGCAGACACGCCCGTCACGAGTTGGACGGAGAAATACCCCGGGCGCGCAACCACGCTGTCGTTCACGTACGGCACCGCCCTGTCGCCAATGCGAAACTGGCAGCTGTCCACGTCGGCGTCGTCGGGACACACCTGTGGGAATAGAGGGAAGTTTCCCAGGCTCGGGTTGCCGCCCGTGCCGGAGTCGTGTACAGAGCTGAAGCCCGTCACGTTGCTGCCGTCGGTCGCGAAGCCGCCCGTGTTCTCGCCGTTGACGTCTGCGACGGCCTTGGCGAGGCCGTAAGGTAGAGAGGCGCCTGCGAAGACATTGCCTCCGTTGGTGGAGCCGATCAGAGGGTTGACATATGCCAGGGGATTGGAGGACGAGGTGTTCGTCGTGTTCGGTGCTGACTTGGTGGGGGTGACGAGAGCCCCTAGGAGGAGGAGGAGGGTGGGTGTGGCGAGTGTGAAGGTACGACGAGATGGACTCATCTTGCGAGCGGGGGAATGTGCATTGGTGATTATGAGGTACTGTTTTATGTAGTTATGAGAAGAAGGTCGTGATAAAGTCCTCTAAATTAATATTTTTGTTTTTCTGAAGGATGGCTTCTTGTCATTGTGGTCGGTATAATAGCGAATCATTCCAGCCAGTAGTCGGCTGACAGAATATTCGATTATTCTCCCATCCTGGAGACGCATGAGAGGGGGAAAGGGAAAAACGAGAGCAGACTGACATCACATGTGCAGGACGACAATCACCTCCTCTCTAGTGGTGCCCTGCTCGTTGTACAGTACTGCATGCAGTTTCCCTGCATTTATGCGAATCCCACAGTAACACATTTCTATCGGTTATCTTTAAGAGCATCTGAGGGGTCGTATTACCTGGCTACATCCATGGATGCTTGAGTACGTAGCAGCGAGATACGGCTGTTGTATAATTAACCTAATTTACCCCGCCAACAGCTTGAAAAGGCAGGTCATTTAACCCTTTTCTCCAAGTTCCACTCAGTACAATATGCTTCGGTTAATTATTAGTACGCAGTATCTTTATATATGCAGATCACCAACTGGGATTTGCGGTGCTGCTTCTCTCTCTGGCTATTTTAACAACGTAACCACTGGGTCTGCATTCTGCGCAGACCGAAGGCGCCAATGGACCATCGTGTTATAATGACGCGGAAGAGATCATGATGAACAGATTATTTCTATATTCGATTGGCATGAAATGTGCGCCGCGAGAGTTTATATGTATATGTGTAAAGAAGAAAAACAAACCACTTTTAGGACGAGACTATATAGTGTTCCATTCTGTCTTGAGGATATCTCTTCTCCTGAAGGAAATTCATTGACCACCAGTGAGTCAGTCCACCAGCTAGTCAATGACACAAACAACCTTGCCCTTGGTCGCGTTGCTCTCCAGCAGCTCATGAGCCTCCTGCACCCGGTCCCAAGGCACTACCCGCTCGACAACATGCTTGAACCGTCCCTCTACCAGGCCATCAAGCACCTGTCCCACGAAGAAGTCGCGCAGCCCAATCTGATACTCAAGAGCGCGCGACCTAAGCTGGCTGCCCTGCACGCCGGCACGCTTCGCCAGGATCGCAGCGATATTCACGCCCTCGGGAGCGATGGGCCCGTCCAGCCAGCCCAGCTGGACAATGCGCCCATCGATGTCCAGCACATCCAGGTTGGCCTCGAGGTAAGGGCCACCCAGGAAGTCGATGACGAGGTCGACGCCGCGCCCGCCGTTGAGCTCGCGCACCTTGGCCGCCCAGCTGCGCTTGTCTGGGTGCTCCGAAAGGTCTACGGCCCCTGTGGCGCCCAGCTCGCTCACCACGAAGTCGCACTTTTCCTGCTTGCGCGCCGTGGCAAAGACCTTGGGCGCTGCATGCATGGAATCAGATGCTGAGGGGAATTTTCCGGCGGGCAGGTGGGCGTCGCGCGAGAGCTGGATGCCTGCGACAGATACGGCGGATGCGCCTGCGTGCCAGAGGATGGACCGAGTCGAGCCTGACTTGTAGCCTCCGACGAAGTAGAGGGCCTGCAGGGCGGTAAACCAGGTCTGGGCATCGTGGAAGAATGTGTTTGTTAGCAATGTAATTATATAGCAAGGAAGAGGGGGAGGGGGGCGGCTCTATAATGTCAAACCTCTCTGGCAACGTACCTCGCAAAGGCCACCGGTCTGCTCAAAAGACAGCTCCTTTGGCTTCCTGACCAGCATTCTCGTGTTCACATTGACATACTCCGCTAATGATGATTTTAATGTCAGTAATCGTCTCTAGTGTTAATTGTCATCAAAAGAAAGTGGTGCTTTTCGAACCAAGGAGCCTCCAAAATCAAAGGACTTGCTCCCACCAAGAAAGGACGTGAGCACTTAGAAAATAGAAACATACCGTATCCACCTCCAGTAAGCAGACCAAACACCTCATCACCGACCTGCCAGGTTTCTTCGGAAGCTCCATACTTGCTGCTCCCTGCCTGGTCCTCATTGATATAGGCGATGACGCCACTGAACTCCAACCCCATGATCTTGGTCAGATGAGAGATGCCAGGGTACTTGCCATCTCTCTGAAGGATATCTCCACGGTTGATACCGAAGGCCTTGACCTTGACTAGACATTCTCCAGATTTGACCTCTGGGACTGGGGTTGCGTCGTTGATGAAGAGTGCCGAGGCTGGTCCCGAGCCACCCTTGATGTCGACCTAGAGGGAGAGAACAAGAGGGATGACGAGTTAGCGATTGTGATGCCAAGAAAGAAAAGTGATGAACAGCAATGTCGAGGCTGATACTTACAGCTCGCATGACCTGAGGCTTGGTTACCGTCATTTTGCCGACTTCTGAGTGGAATCAAGTGTGTATGCGTGTGTGCGTGTATGCGTCTGCGTAATTGCTTGTGGTCTGCCAAGGACAAGTACCGCTTTCCCTTCTGCTGCCCGGAGAATAGAAAGATGTCGAAAAGAATATATACGCGGGACAGTAAGATCATATATAACTGACCGGCCCAAGCAAACAGGGATGAGAATGACAAATTATTGGCGTATCTATGCTACCCAAAAGTTGAGACAATGTGGCGTGGCTGCAGGACGGTAAATGGGTAATACCCCAAAAAGACATATGATACCGAGAATGAACACAAATCATAAAGGGCAATTATATCAGCTGAAAGTATATCCAGTAAAGTACCACACAGTATTACATGCATAATCCGCCCCCCCTCCTCCTTCTTCCTTCCGCCGGCATAAGCTTTGGGAGGGTCCTACAAAAAAGATGACATCCATGGCGCTGTTCCAGAGCATGCATCCCTATGCTACCACCCATGGATGCGCGCTATGCAGGGGATATCATAAGCACAGGCTGACCAAGATCCAATGCGGCACATCAAGAGAATGGCGGTAAGTAAGAACTGATGAGAGGTTTGCACGTAAGTACTCATGCGTTGTACTTTTGCATGTACTGATACGGTTGTGTTTACTTGAGACGAGAATCATCAACGAAAACCACAGATACTACGTGAAGCCATGTTATCGACCAGTAATTAGGATCCGGTATACGTGAAACTACATTATTTGTCACAGGGGGTAACATTTACAAAAGTGGTATTATCTATGCAAGAGAAGGAAGAAAAATGAAGAGTCAAGAAGAAATCTAGACAAGAAAATCAACCATATCTACAATCGAAGTAATAGCCAAGACTCTAAATCCCAGCATCAATCTGATCCACCACGTTGGCGTTCGTCCACGCATCCCATGCCGCACAAGTCTCCTCCATGACCGCCGAGACCTGGTTCGAGGGCAGCAGCTCGGGCTGCTCCAGGATAATCATATTGAGACCCATAGACGCGTGCCAGGCGATGTGGCAGTGGTACGACCACACGCCCGGGTTGTTAGCCTCGAACTGAATCACCAGGTGACCATAGCGGCGCTGCATGTGCGTGTCGCGGCGCAGTGGGTTGGCCTGGATGGCGGACGTGTTGCCGTCCCATGCCCCAGGGCCTTCAGCCAGCACCTGGAATGACTGCCCGTGCAGATGCATGGGGTGTGCGCTCTGGTAGACGGTGTTGAGCACGATGCGCACCGTCTTGTTGGTGCCGAAATTGTACACGTTGGCGTCGGGCTCGGGGAAGCTGTAGTTGCCCTGCGCCGCCTGCAACATTGCTGGGGCGTTGTAATCTGTGTACTGCGTCTTGTTGTTCATGATCCAGATGTGGTTTCCAGTTGCGTTCGTGAAGAGGTTGACGGTGATGGTCTCGACCGTGTCTGGGTCGGGATTGACAGACTGTGGGAAGAAGGGCACCGTCTTGGACAGGTCGTCGTTCATGCACAGGAATGTCTTTTCATCTGCGGCGGCGGCTGCGGCTGTCATATTGCTCTGGGGGGTCGGCAGATCCTGGGTTGTTGAGGATGAGTTGCTAATTTTCTGGTGACCTGCGTAGCCGATGACAGCCAGACCCTCAGCGTTGTGCGTCACGGAGCAGTTCAGCGTGATAGTTGAGCGCATCCAGTAGGTCTGGTCTGGATCAGCGTCCGCCGTCACCAGGATGTCGGTACGCTGGGCGACACCCAGGGTGATGAAGTCAGCCTCATACGGCACGAGAGGCTCAAAATCGTTGGCTATAACCTGAATCTTGTGCCCGTCGATGCTAAAGTGCACCAGGGCGGCGGCGCCAATGTTCATCAGCCGGAGACGGTGTGTCTTTCCCGGCTGGAACTGGAACTGTGCGAGGCCAGCCTCATCGTTGCAAGGGGCTGCGGGCGCCGAGGTGTTGGAAGAGCAGTTGTAGTTGTTCTTGCCGTTGATCAGGCTGTTGTCAGACCAAGGCACGTAAATGTTGAAGTCGGTCGTGTTGCTGGCGGCGGCAGCCACGACATCGTGGTACTCGCTGTGATAATAATCGCCCACCATGACTGGGCCAAGGTCGACGTCGTATTCGACATGCTTGGGCCCGTAGATGATCAGGGGTCCAAACACGCCTGCGGTGTACTGGGCCGAGAAGTGGGAGTGCCACCACGAGGTGCCGTAGACGTCCGCCCGGAATCTGTAGGTAAATGACGAGTTGGGCGCGATGGGACACTGCGTGACACCCGGTACACCATCGTACCAGGGTGTCCCCCTCTGGCTGATGCCGTGGAAGTGGATGGCCGTGCCCTCCTCCTCGGCACCATACTCGTTTTCGATGTTATTGTGCACTCGAACTTCGATCCAGTCGCCCCAGTTGGCCTCGATGGCCGGGCCTGGGAACTGCTCGTTGGCGAAGATGCCGCTCTTCTCATATCCGTCAGGGGCAAGAATGCCTCGGCGGATGTCAAAGTCGTAGTAACGAGTCACGCCCGTTACTGGGATATCTGAAGTGGTCGGAGCGTTGCTCAGATTGGATCGAAGCCCCCAAGGGGGTTGACCGCCTGGCAAAGAAGACTGCAGATTTGCAATGTGTCAATTAATAAGGTCCAAACAACTAGTTGATAGTTACATGCAAAAAGCTTTGATTAATAATCGAAAATGAGGTAATTATGACTTACATTGCTAGGGAGGTAGTCGGGGAACACAGGCGCGTCTAGGCTTCCCCACGTGCAGTTGCTTATGGAAGATCTGGTCAGTACAACAGATCTTGCAGGACGCACTGAGACAGATCGAAAACTAACCCATTGGTTGCATCTTGGCTCATGCGGCCGTGCACAAGCCCAGTCGTGCTGGCTAGGAAGACCGCAACAGCGGTCGTAAATCTCTTCTGAGCCATGGAAAAAGAAGCAAGGCAAGCGGATTTTCGTGCTGATAAATTTCAAAATGTGTAATCAGCCGGAGAGAAGAGTGCGAGAGTGCTTGATGAGGTGGATTTCCAATCATGTCGAACTTTGTGTTGAACGGTCTGCCATTTATTATATGTCTGTACTCCAGATTGAGCCATCCTCAGGCGCTCTACACCCTCCTCTCCTCCTCACAACCTGATCCTCCCTACGATATTCCACCACACCAGCTTGGGGGCTCAGTATGAGAGAGATAGACGCCTCTCACTCCTCCGATGGCGATAGTGTCCTTCTGTTGGCTCGATGTCAGCCCCCAAAGAGCTCAGTATACGATCCTGCCGCAACTGAAGGCTGAAGCACGCGCAATAGTTGAGGCCTCATCCGGAGATGCCGTCGTCCCTGACAACAAATTCACAAAGTGAAAGGGGGATTGAACATTCCAATTCATCAGCCTCATCCTTGCCAAGCTTGCAGAAAAGGGCCTCTCTTGTTTGGGCAGTTACCTCCGGGGAACGAATGAGAAAAACAACTCCTTCTCCTAACGTCGGGGCCGAGCCAGGCGGCTGTTGAAGGATACGGCATGGGACATGGGCGGGTGTGCCCACATGGCAAACTGTTAATTGTCATCAGGTGGTCAGCTTAAAGGTCTAGAAGCCTGTCGGTGGAGAATAGTGGGAAAGCCTCACACACATGCAAGGACCCATGAACAAGATTAAGGTTGGGCGGCAGGATCGGAAGGATTGGCTGCGTCTTCAGAGTAAGAAGGAGTATAAGCCTGCCTAGTCGGCAGCAGAATAATTGTCAACTAGTCCAGTTTGGTGGCATGATGACTTGCGGCGAAGAACCCCCCTCCCTCCCTCCCCAGCTGAATCTTACACTTGACGACGGCCCCATTAGTTGTTTGTATAGGTACTTATAATGCCTGAGCGAGCTACGCCGCACTTTCTAGCTTGTAACTAGGGGTCCACACGGGGATTTTTCTTTCTACCCAATCCCTCTCAACATTTAATTCGATCCACCAAAAAGACGAAGCGGATTCGCTGCCTGATAGCATAATCACAAATAAACAAATTTGTGGATCTGTTCCCAGAGGTGGTCCTACAGGAACAGGTGCATTTTACGAAACAAAGCACTTAATTACAAATACTTTACCTTCTCTTTCTCTTCATATATGTGCATAGGGCGTGAAATGAGGTGCGGTTCCTTATGCAGGGTAGCAAGGATGCATGTGACAAATTGTTTACGATGCCGTAAGATGCTGTTGTGCAACATTGTGTTTCTCGAACTGTCATTCGCCATCTCGCCACAATGATCACTCACTCACTCACTCACAAGTAGCCACTCGCACACGTGTGCATTACATCTCCACATGTGCGTGGCAGATCTCCACGTGGTAGTATCTCGTGGCGTCTTGATGTCCCATCTGAGGCGCATGTCCGTAGGGCTGGCTGAAGTACTGACTCATTATCTTTGAACTAGTAGTTTAGATGATTACTCTTCTTTCTCGGGTCAACTATTGCCACTTTCGGAGCTCTATAGACCATAGGGCTATTTTGCATGAAGCATGGTTTGGTCACTTAGTTACATCGGTTCAGGAACGCTGAGTAGCAATACTATGGAGTATACCTCAAGATTGAGTGCACCAATGCAGTGGCTAAGCATAAAACGCTAATTATCAACAAATCGATCACTATGACATCTTTATGGCAATAAAGAAAGAAGAGAGAGAGAGAGAAAGCAGTGTCAGAGGTGGGGGAAGGGAGTGAAGGATAATAGACCAAGGAATAAAGAAGACAACAACATTTGCACGATGATTATGTGTGTTCCAGAAGATGTTTGTAGGATATAGATTTTTGAACACTCAGAATTGTATCTCATGTAGTACTATGTAATCAAGGAAACTCTTTTTTTCTTCTTTTCTTTCTTGTGTACGTGTGATATTTCCCTCGGCTAGCCGATTAGATTCTATATGTAACAAAAGAAAACCTGTACTCGTAACATTCTATTCTTCAACTCCTCTCATGATTATCACCGACGCCAGCAAGTGTAGGGGGTGAAAATTAAGCTTCGCCCGCGAAACTCATCAGTTGGACAGGTCCCGCGGTGTGCGCCGCCCTCAGCGCTGCCAGCTTATCCATCTGGCCAGCCGAGAGCTTCTGTATGCCATAGAGTTCGGCCCGCGCAGGCTTGATGACCAGGCGGTTGGGATAGCGCGGTAGGACGACCACGTCATGCTCGCTGTCAGCACTCTGCAGATCCCACACGTCCGACTTCTCTCGGAAGTAGTAGCCGCGGCCATCTTTCAGAATCAGATCGTGCGTCTCACGTACATCCCGTGCGGGAACGGTGCTGTAGGAGCCGTCGACGCCCATGGCAAGGCTCGAGTGCCACGGGGAGCGAGGGAACGCGCCGGAGCCCTGCACGACCAGCGGGACGGAGAGCTTGACGGCGCCTGTGGAAGGGTGGATGGAGAGGCGCACGTAGTCGGCACAGCGGGCCTGCAGGAGCTTGGTGAAGGACTCGGCACGAATCATCATCTGAATAGCCACCTTCTTGACTGTCTTGCGGTACTGGTTGCCGCTGATGGCCTTGGTGGCCGCCGTGACGGGGCTATACTTGAGATCGGCCTCCAGGAAGTGGATGAAGCCACGGTAGGTCAGGAGCGTGTCTGGGTCGTCCTTCATCATCTGGCGGACTTCTTCCTCTGTGCGGCCGTACTTGGCCAGGATCTCCGTGCGGCAGCTTTCTGCCAGGGACAGGTACAACTCCTTATCAAGCGTCTTGCCCTCGGTGTAACCAAAGATGTCCATGACGCGCATGAGGCGGATGTTGTCGAGATTGTGCTCGCGAGCCATCGACAGCAGGCCCTCTCCGTAAGCCCATGTGTCCTCGTCGGGAATACCGACCACATCGTCGAAGACGAGTCCGTCTGTGGCTATGTGGACTTGACCACCGAGGGGGTAGACAGCCCTGATGTCCTCACACATCTGATTGAGGCGGAAGAGAGCAAGCTCCTCACCCAGGTCAGGCAGGATGCCGGTGACCTTGTCCACCTTGTTGACACTCTTCCAGGGAAAAGCAGGCAGGATCAGGCGGATGGCCTGGTTGTTCTCCAGCTGGGCCTTGACCTTGTCCATGAAGAGACCCTTGCCCAACCACTTCTGAGAGTGTTCAGTCTCGCCCTCGCTGTCAGCTGAGGGCAAGTGTTGGCTGTAACCCTGGATGATGTCCAGGATATCGCTGGCAAGTTGGTCGAGATCCTGCACAGGTGTCTCTGGGCGAGGACTCTCGATGGTGCTGATATCCGAGAGGGGAGGGGTCACGGGAGAGTTGATCTCGATCTCGCGGATCACGGAGGAGATCTGCTTCTTCTCCTCTTGTTCCAGCTTCAGGCTGGACAGAGACTCGTCAACCTGGACGAGGTTGCTTTCCCACCCGCCAAGAACCTTCTCGCCATGCCGGGCAAGAGAAGGGACCACGAGTGCGAATCTGCTGAGCAGTGAGGTCAGAGCAAGCTGCTGCTGGCTGAGCTGGTGGAGTTGTCTCTCCAGGGCTATGACGCGGGACTCCATTGTGTAAAAAAGTGAAGTTTGGCCACAAGAAACGAGGCTGATATAAAAACGGGGCGTTGAGTTCTTTCAAAGAGTGTCAAGATCGAGACAAAGAGATATAATATTGAATATTTCGAGTCAATATGGATCTCGTTAAAGAATGGAAGAGTGTGTCTCTGCTGGAGAAAGAAGCTTGAGGACTCGAGTGATGAACTTCTTCTTTCTGGTTTCTGGATGTTTCTTCAACCCACTTACTTATACAATTCGAAGTCGGCGGCGAGTATCTGTAGGATTTGGTATAGAAGCTCTCTTCTAACTTGACGGAAGCAACATTTGAGTTAGTATGAACCTCGATGCGTGTTCGAGACGGTGAAGCAAAGACCCACGTCAGCCTTGTTGCCATGCCTTCGCCGCCGCCTCATTCCATTTGATTCCAACATGCATGAATGTAATTACATCCAAATGGTCGCTGTCGCCAGTCCGGCAGCTCCGTCGGAGCATGTGCTTCGTCCTTTACTCGTGTTGCACAGCCCCCAAGATCCTGACTAGGAGACACTTGCCTCACAACAATAACGGCCACCAGAGCACTATGTTGACAATTTTTCGTATTACGTTGCCGCTTGATTGTACGTCCCCATAGTCTCAAGAAAGGTTTCAGGCGATACTCTGTTTGTGATAGGATATCAAGCGAGGCCCTCAGAGGATCTGAATCCACACCACGCGCACAACGCCTTTCGGAGAAGTCAGAGCTATAATTACAGCCTTCAGAACCGGTCAAATCCCTCTCCACGGCCTCTTAAATTGTCTAGACGGTGAGTCCGGACTTATTGGGGCCCGGTGGTCTAACAAATGAATTTTCTTTTTGTCAAAGGGCATAATTACATGTTGGGAGGCTGATACTGCCCAGGAGGTGACTCCAGTTTGTGAATAACTCAAATCATTACATGCATTTCCAAATTGGGATAAATGATAATAACAGTATGACTTCAAGACTATAATGCCTAATTTGGGCCACGACTTACTGAGATTCGAGGGCCGGGGTCCCGTAATCCATGACCCAACGTGTGCAGTCTGCAGTCTTGGATGGCTGACTGCCTGCCACGTGGCCCGGCGTCCGGCCGTTTCATAGGGCTACACTGTTATTAGTCAAGCATTCTACGCAACAAAATTCTAGAATTCCAAAAATTTGAAGGAAGGGGACAAAAACTCAGCCCAACATGAAGGAGTGGCGTTGTGACAGAGGAGCCTATTGTGAGGCTGAAGGACCGAGTCTCCCCGAAGGCACCCCCCCCCCCCCCAAACCAACCTAGATGGGAAAGTGAGACATCGTTACTGTGCATTTTTTGATTACAAATGTATTTTGTGCGGATACTCCGCATCTTCTCCCCTTTCCCCTTGTTTATACGAACTGGCCGTTTTCCTTGAAGAACAGCCCGTTGCGAACAAAGAAAGACTTGTCTCAGGATCCAAAACCATACAAGCGTCGCAAGTCTGGACCTACAGGATTCAACTACTGGAAATAGGTCTCTTGAGCCATCTTCATTTCTCAAGCCAAGTTCGCGACTGGATGTGCCATCTGCGTCTTGGATGATACAATCGTGTTGCTCGCCTTCCTTCTCTTAGTTTGGTTTTCTCTTCTTCACGCTTCTTCACTTTCGCTCCCTTGACTCACTTCTTATCCCTTAGCTAGTTGCTGTTACTTACTTTCTCTTTCGACAAGAACAAGAGTCGAAAAATAATCAGCAGAATCAAATCTACTTCGAAGGCTTCACAAAACCCCTACAGTCTTTAGCCATGTCTCTCAAACTACCGCAAGACCCCATGGTCAACATGGTCCATCTCAACTTCTCGGCGAGCACTATCGGGGATTCCTTGCCAGACCTGTCCCAGAGAAAAGATTCAGGCCCGGATCCATTAATCCCAGTGACGCTGCTAGAAGACAAGGCCGCCGTCGATGAGAAGGACGACAATGTGCGTCTCAACGGCGGTTTTACGGCCTGGTCTCAGGTCTTTGTCAGTTTCCTGCTCGTGCTGAACGGCTTTGGTTACTTCTCGTCTTTTGGCCTGTTTGAGTCCCACTGGGTCGAGGTTCTGCACGCGACCGACTCGGACGTCGCGTGGGTGGGCTCCCTGTCTCTGTTTCTGCTGTTCATGCTGGGAAGTCTCTCGGGACCTCTCATGGACAGAGGGCATTTTCGCTCCATTGTCATTGTCGGCTGCTCGTTCCAGATCCTCGGCGCCTTCACCACCTCGGCCGTCACCAGCTACTGGCAGCTCATCCTGGCCCAAGGTCTCGTCCAGGGCATTGGAAATGGCTTGCTCTTTACGCCGTGCGTTGCTCTGGTTTCGTTATACTTCACCAAGAACCGGGCCTTCGCTCTGAGTCTGGCCGCGTGTGGTGCTCCTATTGGTGGCATTATTTTCCCATTGGTACAGTTCCCCTCCTTTTCCCCCGCTGCTCAGAAACAATATTTTTTTTTTTTTTTGGTTCTTCTGAACATCGTGCTGACTTGTGTGTGGTATTCGGCAGATGGCCCAGCAACTTACAGGCAAAATTGGCTACCCTTGGACGATTCGGATCTTCGGATTTATCATGCTGTTCAACACGATCCTCATCCTCGCCCTAGGCCGTCCACGAAAGTTCAAGAAAGACAAGAGAGCGCTGTTGGACCTTGCAGCCTTCAAAGAGCCCGTCTACCTCACCTTTTCTATTGGGATTTTCTTCACCCTCTGGGGCCTTTACATTGCCTATTTCTACGTGAGTCCAAAAAAAAAAAAAAGCAACCTTGGTTTTTGGGGATTTCTTCCTTCTTTCTCTTCTGCTCACCTTCAACCACTAACCATGCAAAACATCCATACTGCAGACATCCACATATGGTCGAAGCGTGATTGGGATCTCCGACTCATCCTCGCTGCGCCTGCTCATTGTGCTTAACGCTGTGGGTATCCCAGGTCGCGTGATCCCAGCGTTTGTGGCGGACCGCTGGTTTGGCCCTTTCAACACGATGCTGCCCTTCGTGGTGGGGTGTAGCATCATGCTGCTCGCGTGGATGCGCGTCGCGACCGCCGGGGGCTTTTACGCCTGGGTGGCGCTGTATGGCATATGCGCCAACGCCGTGCAGACGTTGTTCCCTTCGACCACGGCCAGCCTCATTACTGATCCCAGCAAGACGGGTCAGCGCATCGGCACCGTCTTCAGTGTGGCAAGTCTGGCTTGTCTTACGGGTCCACCGTTGGCTGGCGTGCTGATTGGCGTCGGGGGTGGCGACTACATTTACATGCAGTTGTACGGTGGCGTCTCTGTCATGATCGGATTCGTCCTGCTCTGTGTCTCTCGCCTCTTCCAGATCAGAGGAATGTGAGGAAGGAAACAAGGAAGAAAGGTGATGGTCATGACTCTTGGCTCATTATTCATGAAGCCAGTGTAAAAGTAGAATTTTTGTTATGAAGGAAGGTTGGGACAATATGTGTGTCAGCGCCCTCTTGCTCGGGCTGGCCAGAGCTGGGTGGACATAGATCTTCTGATGTTTTTTCTTTCTTTCTCTTTTCTTTTGTCATGTTAGTTGTGTTGTAGATATCTACTTATTTAGGATGAGCATTTCTCGGAGTCCTGGACAATACATATTATCTGTTACGACCTGCCAATCGATGATTTACTCAATCTACACCGCAACTTCGCATTTCTCCAAGCTCTGCAGAACCAGACTAAATGAAACCTTGTGACCTGAGGCCAGAGTTGAAATCTTCAAGTAAGAGTGCTAGCTGCATTTCTGGCTCCTTTGGCACCCTACTCGTTGTGCATGTTGATCTTGCGTGCAGGGTGCTCTGCAATGAGCGTTGACTGCACGTCTGTGCATGAAAAGTTTTTCAAAAGTCTTGTCGTGCTCGCTTAGGTGATGTAGCAATGAACCAGCCAACGGTGATGACACTACTGCATAGATTATGCAAATCATCTACCCAAGTACCTTGTAGAGGGCTGCTGACGCTGAAGACTCAACGACCGTCCTAGTGGTGCAGAGGATATCGATAGGGAGTACCGCTGCACGTGCTGGAGTATCGGAGCCTGATTCCTATTCCATCTATTTGCTTACGGTCTCCGACACCCTGTGCTTACCTAGCTCAGCAAAGGTGACAAATAACTGTAAGGATTGAGTTTTTGAGATACTTCCCTGTAAAGAACTACTACCCTGTGGTTAAAGGGTGCTTAGGACAAGTCATACTGTACCTATCGTGCATCAATTTATTTCCTCGGTCAGATTATCCACAGCGGTGAAGCCAAAAAGACCCTGAAGAAATATCAAGGGGAAAAAGGATCAAGGAAGCCTTCTGGAACCCTGCGCTTCTAGAACACTTCGTTTGCATGCTGACATGGGTTCTTCCGTCCTGTTGAAATGGCGACACAGCGTGTGTTATCTCGTCCTGACACTCGGATTGGCCACTCACTATTTCTCAGACCCCAAGGTTATGGAGCGTCACCATCGTAAGCGATATTCCTTTGCGCATGCCACCATGACCAGAGGGGAACGCCACGAGGCACGAAAATGTCTGACAAATATACTCTGGATGTAATCACTATACTTGAAGCTTTTGGTTCCGGTCTACGCGCGCAGCTGAATAACAGGATCAATCCGCCACCCTGGTGCTATCGATACTTGGCTCAGAAAGGATGCTCTACACGGTGAGTCTGGTCCTTTGGGCTGGGTCAAATGCGTGTGTATGTGTAATGAATTCAAGCAAGTCTTGCTACCTGTCAGCTTGTAGTCGTAATTTGAGGGAATCATCACCAACATCTCCCTGACTAATTTCCCGGGGAGCGCGTGGCAGCCTACATCCTGTCATCATGGCGTATTAGATTATCTACCACGAGTGGTGATCCTTACGGCTGTGGCGGAGGAGGTCGACTTGACGAACTGGATGGAGATCTCAGATCTGGAACCATATTAAAAGGATAGACAGTTCCTCGACGGGCTTGGCAAGATGATGGAAGACACAACAAACTTGTTTCACAGGCAGACAACTTGTGCTTCTTTGTTCTCATCCTTCCATCCAGCCAGCCAGTCAGCAGTAAAGCATGTCTCTTCCGGCTTCATTCCGTACCGCTTTCGCGGCGGCTGCGGTCATCTCCTCGTTACACAGCACGCAGGCGACAATCATGACCCGCGACAATGTCACCACAGTGAACACAACGGCCCCTGTGGCCGAAGTCTGCGGGCCTACGACCGCCAATGTCACCTGTGTCAACCGCTACGGCTCCTACCTGCCCCCATCCTTCTCGCGCGACCCAGACCCAGCGGTTGCCTACACGGGCGCCGTGGTCCCGGACGACCCAACCTGGGCTCTCGTGCAGGAGGCCGACTTTGTCGTCTACGACAAGCAGCGCGGCCTCGAGCTCCTGGGCAGCGAGCCCAAGATCTACCGCGGCATCCTCGACGTCCTCAACGTCATCCACGAGGCCCCCGTCTACGTCGCCGAGGTGAATAAGCTCTTCGTGACGCAGGACGGCCCGCCTGGGTTCCAGGGCATCCTGTCGCTGGACCTCAACTACGACCCGCCCAACGTGTCGTTTGTCGAGCTGGACCCGCCCATCTACCAGCCGACGGGCGGCGTGTACAACCCGGCCGACGGCATGGTGTACCTGGCCGTGCAGGGGTTCAACGAGTCGCTGCCCAACGGCCTGAAGCAGCACGCGGGCATCGCGCGCTTCGACCCCAAGACGCTCAAGTCCGAGTGGCTCCTCAACAACTACTACGGCTTCAACTTTGCCGGTCCCAACGACATCACCATTGACCCCGTGGGTGACATCTGGTTCACCGACACAGACTACGCCTACGTGCTCTCGGTCTCGGAGGCGCCCAAGCAGCTGCAGCTCGCCACCTGGCGCTTCAGGCCGTCCACGGGCCAGGTCCAGATCATGGACACGAGCCTCGACTACCCCAACGGCATCGGCTTCTCGCCTGACGGCAAGACGCTGTACGTGACCGACTCTGGGCTCGAGAGCTACAACCCCGTCCCCACCGAGGGCGAGGGCAACTTCTACAACTATCCCATCTACATCCAGTTCAACAGCACCGGCCCCCGCAACGTGTTTGCCTGGGATGTTGCCCGCCAGGGCGGTGACCTGAACCAGCCCATCATCACGGGAAAGCGTGCCATCTTCCAGTCGCTCGAGGGTGCCCCTGACGGGTTCAAGATTGCGGCCAATGGGTACCTTGTTATTGCTGGCGGCCTGGCTCCGGGCGTTGATATCACAGATCGTATGTCTCTCTCTCTGGGTTTTCTCCACATCTGGTTTCTCTGCTTGTTCGTTCATCAAGGCTTTTACTAACCATGAGATTCTTCTGTGTACTTACAGCATACGGCAATCAAATTGCCCGTATCCAGACTTCTCACCCCGTCGAGAACATCCAGTGGACCGGAGACGATCTGAACACGCTGTGGCTGGTTGGCATTGGTGGTTTTACCAAGGTTGAGTTTAACCTTACTGGTCCGGATCTGGCCACCTTTTATACCAGCAGCTAGAAAGCTGCTTTCGGTGTAGACTAAGTACTTTAGAGCGGGAGGCGGGAGGCGGCCAGTTTGTCAAAAGTGTCACTATAATGTTTTTCTTCTTTTCAATCTTCTCTTTCTTTTCTCTTCTGCATATAGGCTAGAATTAGAGGTTTCTCTTAACCTGGTATAAATCAATTCACTGGCTTGGTACATAATTATTATCGGATGAACCACCGGCTTTGACTCAGAAGTATTCAGCCATTGGGTACTTTACGCGGGGGGGCCATTTAGAAGTTTAGTGTTGCAGGATTAATAACCTGTTTCACTTGAGACATTTCCCTAGATAAAAAAAAATACACTAGACCTGATTTGTATATATAAATCACATGCTGTCAGATTTGAGTCCTCTTCCACTGCTGCTTACTAAGTACTTGAGCACTTACGAAAACATTTATTATTCCAAATTGTTCGACCCCATGTAAGCTGCCGGAGAATTATCTGGGGGTGCCAAGGAAACAGGCTGGCGGGGAGGAGACCAGAGTATAGTCTGCAGGCCGTCGTCAACTCAAATACTACTCCTTCTTCATGCAAGGCGTAATCCTCTAGCATCCTCCGCAACCTTATGTGCTCCGTAGATCTGCTTACATGTACTGCAGAGTGTAAGACTGCGGCCCGCGTTGGTTCCCTTGAGGGGGGGTCTGGAACCAAGTGCTGACGAATACGTACCGGTACTTGTGTGCTGAGCTGAACCTTTTTTTGCTCACAACGCAAAAGGACCGGTCCGCTTTTTCTCTTCTCGCGCCCGTTGGAATTTGATAATGGCAATCCCTCTCTGCGTGCAGAATACGTATAGACGACTTCCTTTTCTGGGTGGGATTTGGCTTGTCTCAGCCACCCCTGCTTAACAAGTGGTATATCAAAAAGTTCCATTTGTCATCGCATCTCAAATTCAAAACATCACGCAGTGCTCACCGCCAGGTCCTTTCTCTATATAAGTCTCCTCCGGCTTGACACAACAAAGCACTTTGATATCTTGGACCAGACCAGTTCATCAGATCCTCACAGACCAAAGCTCAACCACAAAGAATTACCACACCACCGTTTTCACTACAACGTACTTCCGCCACCTCTCACCACCATCACAATGGCTTCTTACAACCTGCCCGCTCCCCGCCGCATCACGGCCTCCAACCTCCCCCTCCCCTCTCACCACGCCAACGATGAGCACGCCGAGCCCGGTGTCGAGGTCAGAGTCGACACGCTGGACTGCCCCCCCATCCCAGGCTTTGACGGTGTCCTGCGCCGTGCCCGTGTGGCCACCAACAAGCAGGTCCCCGCCAGCAACGATGGCCAGTGAGTATTTTTTTTCTTCTGATATAGCTTGCCCCTCCAAAGCTGGATCAAACCTGGTTCATCTCTCTGACGATAATTTCTCACGTAATCAGCGGTGACATCCCCCTCGATGACGTCCCGGGCTTTGGCATTGTCCTCCCCGGTGGTCTGAACTTGTACTACATCGACGTTGCTCCCAACTCTGAGGGAACCATGGTATGTGGACTTGCTCTCTTAACCCCGAATACGTTACTAGCCTCGAGAGAACCTTGACTGACCAGACATTTCTCTTGCTCTCAGCACCGCACCACCTCGGCCGACTACCTGGTCGTCATCTCAGGCAAGCTCAGCCTCCTGACCCCCGAGCCCAAGCCCTTCCAGATCAAGGACGGCAAGGCCAACTACAGCGAGCCCGTCGCCACCGAGTGCCACCCTGGCGACGTCGTCTTCCAGCGTGGAATCGTGCACGCGTAAGTTCTTTCTTCTTTCCCCTCTCTTCCTCCTCTTCTCCTTCTCTCTGTCCTGTAAACGAGTAAATAAGTACAAGCCCACCGTCAAAAAACTGCTCGCTAACCTACGAATTTCTCTTGAAGGCTGTCTAACCGCACCAACGAGTGGGTCCGCCTGCTGGCTGTTGTGGTGTCCACCGAGGCCAACAAGGTGCCTGTCGAGAGTGCAGGCAGCCACAAGGAGCTGGCTGATGCCTGGCTCCCTTAGGTTCCCTTTCTGCAATGGATTAGTTTTATTTGAGGAAACCATGCATAGCAATAGTACATGACGTTGGGGGCTTTGTGCCGATCGGAGACGAGATATCTCCCGTCGTGTATCTGTTGGACTCGGTGTTTTAGACTTTGATAGGCAGAAAAGTTTCAATGGTACTGCATCTCTTTGATAATCAAGGAAAATGAATCGAGTCGTGACATTGGTAGACGAGCGTGAATTTGCATCAGTATCAGATTGTATGATTCTCCTCATCGCTTTGAAGTTGTGAGACCATGGCCAGTATTGCCCGTTATTATCCCTTGTTCCGAGTATTTATGAATTATTGCCTTTTCTCTATCCAAATGCAATCAAAATGACCGCCCAATCCATTCATGATTTCTCATCCTGGCCCTCCCTCGGCTCCTTAGCCTTCCTAGACTTGAAAAGAAAAACAACACAGACGGCCACGCCAAGCACCGCAAGACCAATCGCTAGATAATACGCAGCCCGATACCCCTTGAGCAACTCCTCCGGCGTGTCCCCGCCCCCATTGACCTGATACTCCACCGTGCCCGCGATGCCCAGCCCGAAGGCAATGCTGTAGTTCACAACAGTATTCACAAGCGAGGCGGCGATGCCCTGGTGCTCGCGCGCCACCGCGTTGGAGAGGATCAGGGTCGCGGCGGGGAAACTCATGTCCATGCCCCAAGGCGTGATGATGAGGCTCACAAACGTCTGCGCCCAGTAGGTCTGCTGCACGGGACAGGTCGCCATGAGGATCGTGCCGACGGTGAACGCCACCAGGGCACCTAGCATGACGCGCGGCGGGCCGACCCTGTGCAGGAGCAGGCCAACGCCAGCGGCCGCGAGCGCTCCCGAGATGATGACGGGGACGAACTGGGCGCTGCCGAGCAGGGGTGATGCGCCTCGAAGCTCGAGGATGAACTGCCATGTGTACCAGACCCAGACGCCGAAGCAGCCCCAGCCGCAGGCCACGGCGGCCAGAACGAAAGCTACTTCCGATGTAAGGGCGTCCAAGGGAACGAGGGGCCGGGCGGCGTAGCGCATTTCAATGACGAAGTAGATGGCGATGAAGATCAGGCCCAGGACCAGGGTCACGCCGACGTAGGGTTCCTGCCAGCCCACGATGGGCGCCTGGTTCCATGCAAAGTTGAAGAGAACAAGACCCACCACGCCGAAGAGCGCTCCGAGGATGTCGAGGTGCGTATACAGGGCTCGAAGGGAGTGCGGTCGGTCTTCTCGTTTCGACGCAGGAACCGCTGGGATGACGAGGTAACCCAGGACCACCGTTCCAGCAAGGACTAAAGAGAAGCACCAGAATGTCCACGGCCACCATGTCAATGCGAACAGGCCTGAGAATGTCGCCCCGATGACGGACCCGGCTGGGGCAGTGGCTGCAAAGGCGGCAAAGGCCAGCGACTTCTTCTTTCCCGGTGCATAGGTTGCTCCTAGGAGGGCTAGTCCGTTGGGGAGGACAAGAGCGGGCCCGATGCCCTGGAGGACTCTGCTGAAGACAAACAGGACGTGGCTGGAGTAGACAGCCAAGCCACAGATCATGCTCCAGAAGGAGAACCAGGCCATGCCGATGAGGAAGATCGTCTTGTACCCAAAAGTATCCCCCAGCCGTCCAGAGAACAGGATAAAGGTGCCTACCGTGAGACTGTACCCTGCCAGGAGCCACGACAGATCGGGGGACTCTGCTAGACCCCAGGTCGCGCCAACAATATGGATGATGGATAATATTTGGCCCAGACCAGCCTCTGGAAGGTTCTCAAAGTCATTCATGTGTGTAATTACGTGTAAATGATACGATGGAGACGATAGATTATAAGAAAACTCACGAGTGAACAGCTGCCCAAGACATATCACAGCCACAAACAGCAGCTCCCGATACCACGGTAGAGTCTCGGCGATGGACCGCGTTGACCTCGTCCGCTCCAAGGCTTCTGCATCTCCTCCATCATGGTCCTCTTCCAGACCAGATTGCGAGGTAAGAGACTGACGCCTCTGATCTCTCCGCTCGTCTTCACCCTGGGCAGTCAAGGTCTCTGCCGCTGCTGTGTCGAGAGATGTCGCCTCGCTGCCGGGGGCTTTCTTCTCCTTAGCGCAGACGCCGGAATTGTCGGCGTCAGACCCGTTCATCGTCCTTGCCCTGCGTGTTGTCGTGGTCGTCGTCTTCGTCTTCAATGGCCAAGTTCTAGCTCATATATGGAATGGAGAGATTGAATTCTTGTTTTGCTCTTATTATGTCTTGTTTTACTGTCCCGATAAATGCCAATTTTCATGGGATTCACTCGGCATGGGAGTCTTTTTGTATGCTTAAGGTACTTGAGGCAAGTGCGCGGCTCAACACAGTGACGTAAATATGTCCGAGAGAATTTGACTCGCGAGTCGCGAAGGAAACCCACGGTAGCCCGTAATTCCGTATATCCGGCAGCAGGAGCAACTTTGATTTCCAAACCACCCAGCAATCCAGCAATCAGTGAAGCCCCCCAAAAGGAAATACTAATCAATGATGGATCTCGGCAGTATAGGAAGATACTGGAAGAACCCGTTTGTTCCAGAAATCGGACTTTTTTTCTTTCTTTCGGATCCTCGGGTCTATTTCCGTGATATCTTCAGCCTCAACAGCCCCGCACATGGACACTTTGTATTAACGACTTCTCTCTGTCGTCGGACCCTTGACCTCTGGTAACCAATGAGCCACAGATTCTTGGGGCTCAGATTGCACATGTGTCTGATGATGAATCAATGTCGGATATGCAAATCCTGCATCCCAAGTCCATCCGAACAGGGATTGAGTTCCAGATTTTCATGTGTCAAAAACCACACTCTGCTTTCCAAGGTTGACTGACTGCTTACCTACCACGTACACAAACAACCCCCACACTCCTAATCTACGCCGGGAACGGCAATTTTCGTACACCTTTACGGTTTTCATCCATAATCACTAGCTCGTGGACTACGTCTCCGAGTTTCGCAATGATCCATACGGTGTGCCATGGGGATAGGCAGGCTCCTGAGACCCAATTGAGATTCCTACTTACCAACCCAGTCTCTCTAGAAAGACAGGTATATATGTTTCCTTGCCACGGATAAGCAGACAACGTGAAAGCCTTGCTGTCGTCCTGGACTGATGGTGGACAAGCATGACCAGGAAAATAGGACCGGGAAAGGGAAGTGGATCGAATTATCTCCAAGACAGCTTTATGTTATGTGATTTTATAGATACTTTGGTATCTTCTCTTGGGTAAATTCTTTCCCACTGCTATCACTACCCAACATGTCTCCCCTTCTTACGCCTCAGAACGCCCAAGCACCCCCACATTGCCCTATAGAAGGGGGGAAATTTCGTGTGAAGGTAAAAGGCCATAATTACCCCCAGAGACATGAACATCCATGCATGGCATCAAGAGAATGAAAACGAAAAAAAAATAAATAATAGAAACCATAAAGGACAGCAGCGAGAAGGCGAGAGGGAGAAACACAGGATATAAGAAGAAGAAGACCCAGAAAAAAGAAAGGTCTTTCCAACACCATCAGCCGCTGCTCATTAATGTGTATCCATCGCATTGCGTTGATTCTAGTCGGCAACCATCCAGTACGAGCCTCCAACCATACCGGCGAGAACCAGTGTCGTCAAGATGCCCGCGCCAGCCCTCTGCTACGTGTTAGAACAAGATCATTCTTCTCAAGGCCAAAGGAAAGGAGGAGAGGGGAAAGAAGGAGGGCAAATCGAGTAGAACTTACGTCTCCTGTGGTGATGGTAGTTGCGCCCGCCACGGAGCTGTCCGTCTTCTGTGAGCCGCCGGCGGCATTACCAGTCGAGGTACCTCCATTGGCAGCGGTGTAAGGGGCGGGGGCGCTGGCAATCATGGTGGCGAGGATGGCGTTCAGGGCCGACATCTGCTGGCCGACGCCGTACAGGCCGTCGCTCACGCCCGTAGTCCACTTGAAGGGGCAGGCGATGCCGCTCAACACGAAACCCTCGCTACCATCGGTGGTGTCGACACACAGGACGGCGGCAGCCTTGGCGGTGGTGAGGAGGTACGGGTAGATGGTGTCGTAGGTGGAGGACATCATCTGCGTGACCTGGGCGAGCCACATAAGCGTGTAGCCCTTGAAGGAGTACTCGTCGGTGGTGCAGCCGTCGGTGGGCTCGCAGGGGGGTTCGAAGATGATCTGGTTGGTGCTGTTGAACATATAGTTGATGGTCCTGTTCATGAGGCCGTTGACACGTTCGGCCCAGATCTCGGAGCCGTTGGTGTAGTTGTACATGTAGGCGGCGCCGTGCATGAAGATGCCCGAGTTGTAGGTCCACTGAGCCTTGTCGATATCGGTGCAGTTGACTGTGCCTGCGATGCCCGACCCGTCGTAGATGTTCCAGTCCGCGTCCATGTAACCCACGCCCTGCATCCACTCAAAGGTCGTCGTGGCCCACTCGGCATACGACGCATTGCCCGTGTACCTAGCAAGCCGCGCCGCGACGTTGAAGAAGCACCCGGTGGCGATGCTGTTCTTGTAGGTGTAGCCGTTGTTCCAGGTAAAGATCTGCCACCGCAGCCCGCCGTTGCATGTATCGTTGGCCGCCTCCCAGCGCCACACGTACTCGTTGAAGACGGCCTGCGCGGCCGCCAGCCACTGCACGCTGCCCTCGGTGGCGGCGAGCGAGGTTGTGTTCGGGTTCAGGAAATTCAGCTCCGCCGCCGACATGGCGGCCATGGCCCAGAAGCCCTGGTCGTCGTTGCCCTCGGTCAGGGTCTGGTTGGTCGGCATGTAGTCGTCGTCGTCGCCCATCTGGTGCTGCATCGCCTGGTACGTCTCATTGTTGTAGGTATCGTCGCCGGTGTATGCCCAGTAGTTGATGATGGCATTGAACATGCCACCTGCCTCCCACCCTGCATAGGGGAGTAAGCTGGAGAGCCAAGCAAAGAAAGAGGGGTGGGAGGTAAAGTTCTAAACCTACAGTAGTATGGGGAAGGCAAGTTGCCCGGTGTGTCGCCCGTGTGGTTGCCTGTGTAGTATCCCATCAGGCCGTACGCGATCGTTGAAGCTCCCTCCGCTATCGAGTCTGCACGTATTGCGTGTCAGGAAGGAAGCAAAGAAAGAAATGATTTCCTTATGACGGCGGCGATCACGCTTCCAAACCAAACAACATGCCCGTGCCCGCGCTACCCCCGCTTCGAAGCGCCATAGCCAAAATGATTGAGGCGCAAGGCAGATGCGCAGCGCCCGAAGCAAGATCGGGAAGGGAGGACAAGGACTTGGCGCGTCGTTTGTGGGTTGTGTTCATCCACAAACCCTAGGATCAAGAACGACGAAGAAGTGAAGAAGAAGAAGGATAGGTTATGGACGTGGGATTGCATTGCTGCGCAGAGCCGAGTGTACGAACCTGATGATGTCCAATCAATGGTGACGGCTGTCGCAGTCGGCAGCAGGACCGTGCCCGCCGCAGAGAGCGTCCATATTGAAGATCGCATGTTGCTATGTGTATGTGCGTCCGTGTGTGTGTGTGTGTGCGTAAATGTCAAGGAGAGAGGGAGGAGGAAAGTGTGCGTGCGTGTACGCGTGCCACTGCCACCAGAAGAAATGAAGGCCTCAAGACCGACACCACATCTGGTCTCAAATGAACGAGAGCGGCAAGGTTGGTGATGATTGATGATGTCGTCCTCGGGCGGGGCGGGGCTTTCTTCTGCTGGCTGCTGGAGAAAGAAAAGTAGAGGGAAAAACCACCAAAACGCAGTTCAATTCAAAGTCGCTTGTGAAAGAGCGAAAAACAAGCAAAGCCAAGGTTGAAGCCAAGGTGAAAGGTCGGCAGACGGCAGAAAACCAAGAGAGTGACAGGCTGCCCAGCCCCGATCTGAACGGCAGGGCTTTAATGGCAGTGCAGGTTAACAGTCAGGGTGGATACGCAATCCCTTTAATTGTGGACCAGCAATCCTCGTGTCCACAAGCGCCGACCTATCCGGATGAGCGTATGGGTCAAGGGCAGGTCAAGGGACATGGGGGACATGACAGGGCTGGGCCTTGGGTTTGGTATTCCATTCCAAGGCGGCATAAAGGGAGAGAGCGCGAGAGAGAAGCCTTCAAAAAAGCACATGTGAAATTCCCAGAGCGACTGATTGAGGTCCCTTTCCTTTTTTCCGATCACGTCACTGGCCCTGAGGAATGTTAGGTGTGGGTGTGTCCGAAGTGAAGATTCGCCTGCCCAAATGCCGTCTTTGTTTCTGTTCCCAAAGTACCGTCGTACCAAAACATCGCCAGGTGGTTACGTATTGCCGTAGTACGCACTATGGTAGCACTGACATGGTGGTAGGCTCCATGTATTGGAGGAGGGCCGACGTCCTTGCTGGGGATTGCGTCAACGCAGGTCTTAATGCCTGCGCCACTTTACCCCTGAATCGCTGGGTGGGTCAATGGATCAACAAAACCCTCTCGTCTATACAAAGAACCTCTGCCGCGCGCCTGTCAGCTGCTTGTCACTGTAGCCTCTTCTACCGTACCATAAACAAAAAGAAGCTGGACTGGTCAATGAATGATTTCGATCTCCTTGGCGTCTCGTCTCAAATACAGGCGGGTAGATTTTGGTGGCGGTGCTCGACCTTGTTTCCATCTTAAGTCCTTGTCGGCGGCCGAGGGGGCCTCGTAATCTCCCCTTCAGGTCATGCTGGACGAACCAGTCAGATTGGTTTCCTGGAGAACAGGCCCCTCTCCTCGCCCCTCCCCCCCGGGCCA
Source organism: Cryphonectria nitschkei (assembly GCA_006503525.1). Taxonomy (NCBI): domain Eukaryota; kingdom Fungi; phylum Ascomycota; class Sordariomycetes; order Diaporthales; family Cryphonectriaceae; genus Cryphonectria; species Cryphonectria nitschkei. The sequence continues at coordinate 63,217 of LAZJ01000365.1, read as the reverse complement.
CAACGCTCTGTGTGTGCGGGATGTGACGTTGAACACTCCACTTATGGAGCACTTCGAGTACTGAATATGTATGTATAAATAGGACTTGGACCTGAGAGGACCCAAGGGACCCAACTTCAGGGCTGAGCTTGGAGATCAATATGAATGCCGACGCTTCAGGTACCTAGGTATGTTTCAGGTGCGATGAAGAAGAAGAGAACGAAAAGATGCTTGGGGTCGAGGCCCTTGGCAGGTGCAGGTGGGGAAAATATGTACGATTGCAAGTGTCTGCGATAGTAAGATCGAACCTTCCCCTCTGGCCGCACGCTTACAACGATATTCTCTCCAGGGGTCCAAAGCCCGGGGGGGGGGCACGGCTTGCCTGCTAGTGACGGGCAAGTCATCTCCTGCACACGTTACTGTGTCTTGGAATCATCCTTTGACTTCATACCATCGCTTTTGCTGTGATTTCCTGTGGATCTCCAACATCTGCTGGGTATTATTGTACATGACAGATGCATGTACGCATTTAGGAGATGTTGAAGCGCTTCTCAAGATTCCCCGTTACTTGCACTGTCCACACTAAACGGGGGTTGTCATTTCCTTTGCTTTGCAAAAATATGCACATAGTAATATGCCAAGATAACAAGAAGCTCTCCACTGAGCTCATTCCCTGCGTCTTTTCTTCCATGTTTGAAACAAACCACACCTTTAGAGCCCGTGCAGACCCAAAGCGACCATATTATGTCTGGTCCGCAGTCCGATAATTGGCGCGCGAGCTCCGACCGGCGCTCGAGCCCAAGACCTGTGTGGCGCCAGGATCGAGCTGCCCATCAACAAAACCAGCGCCCACGTCAGTCCAGCAACGCTGAGCAGCAGTCGCAGCGGCGGCAGCAGCAGCAGGGCGATGGAGATGGAAGTGCCGCTGAGTCGATCAGAGAAGGGCGGCGCATCTACCTCGGCAACCTCCTGTACCGTGTCCAACCACAGGCAGTCCAGAAGATGTTAGAGGCCACCGGCTTCGAGGGCTTGTTCGAGGCCATCCACATCTCCATGGATGCCGTCACTGGCCGCAACCCGGGCTACTGCTTCATCGACTTCAAGACCCGCGAGGACGCCACCTTGGCTCTGGAGTCGTTGGGCGGTGTCACCGTCCTGGATCGCCCTGTGAAGGTCGGCCCTTGCCAGCCAAAGGCGCGTGCCAGGGGCGATGGGTACAAGCCTACCTTCCAGAGGTGGGGCGACTGGGTCGGGTCCGAAGGACGAAGCTTGCGCGAGGACACCACAGCCGCTTCGTCGGGGAAGAAGAGAGAGCAAGGCCCCTATGCAGCGTTGGACCACCTCAAGGAGGTGGAGCAGGCAGATACGCCGCCCAGAGCGTACGTCGGGGGAATTGGAAAGATGGTAAACCAGGAGGAGAATGACAAGGAAATCAGAGGGTATTTCGAGGGATTCAAAATGTTGGCCATCCAGCCCCAAGGTGCGGTGGCTCAGGCTTCTCGGCAAACATCACTGCTGACAGCCTTTGTGTATCCAAATAGCGTCGCCATCAGTAAGCGTATCACGCCGCACCCGGATACGAGATTGTTACCAGGCAACCATCATTACTGTTTCGTCGACTTTGAGACCGTCGAGGAGGCTAAAGCTGCTGTTCAAGCTCTCAACGGGAGACCAGTCGTTGGTGGGAAGCTCCGGCTGGCAATGGCAAAGGTTCTTCCCGAAGCGCTGCGATGAGAAACGCAGAAAGCAGAAGAAGCAGTTTCTTCCTAACAATATTCACCCCCCTGACTCTGACTCATCGCTACATGGCAGCCTTCTGCTGTTCCTACCTAGCCATCATGTGCTGCTGCTGAGCCCTCGTCTTCTGTTTTGGGCGTGGGTTTCTCCAGCACACCATCCTCTACATCCACCACACGCTGACCGCGATGTGCCGTCTCTAATAGATCCGGCCGTTCGGCCTTGAGCCTCGCAAATGTCTTCTCTGCGTCCCAGACCCACGGCGTCGACGCCGCAAATAACAGGTCCATCTCTTCCAGCGTCCTCTGGTTGCTCTCTGGGTACAGCGCCCACACCATAGGGATCGCCACCACGTTGCAGGCCCCAAAGATGTACAGCGTCTTCTCGCCAATAGCATTGAACATGACGGGGCAGAGAAGGGTGAGCCAGCCGTTGCCGATGGACCAGCCGACAACGCCCCATGCATTTCCCTTGGCCCGCACCTGCAGGGGGAAGATTTCGGCCGGATACAGCCAAGGTACCGTGAGCCAGGTCGCCCCAAAGACAGACGTGAAGATGAAGACAAACGATGCTGCGGCAGCACCGTAGGCAGAAGCTTTGGCCGTGTCGCCCGCGGCGCTCGCGTTCTCGCCCAAGCGGGAGAACCCTCCGGCCAGGAACATGGCCACCCCTTGCGCCGCCGCCCCCCAGTACAGCGTCCATCGCCTGCCGATTCGATCTAGGGTGAAGACGCAGATGAGCGTGGCGAACATGTAGAAGATGTTGTTGAGGCCACTGATCCAATTGCTCTTGGTCGCATCGTATCCCGCAATAGAAAAGATGGTGGGCGCGTCTACAACTCCCGCGTCAGTCATGCGTTTACTGTCTGGAGAAATACTCAAGAGTACAGAGGCTCATAGGGCTCTTCAACAGTGCAGTCCATTGCAGAGGGCAACTTACAAACAGTAACACCAGCAATGCCAACCCATTCTTGAACGATCTGGAGCCAAATTACGAGCTGCACTCGTCTGCCGGTGTGGAGCTCTCCTGACCCGATGCCAAAGAGCATGTGCAGGTACGAATTCTGGGAGGACTCATGGGACTCTAACGCATTGATATTGCGGATGTCATGGTACTCTGCCTCGGCCTGCGCAAGGCCGATGGTATCACTGCCGCGCAGACGGCGGAGGATGAATCGTGCCTCTTCGTCGCGGCCCACTTTCACCAGCCACCTGGGCGACTCCGGGAAGAACCAGACGGAAGCGAATAGGCAAAGGAGCGGGATGATCTGGAAGGCGATGGGGAAACGCCACACGATCGAGGAGTTTCCGTTGTCAATAAAGGACAGGCCAAACTCGAGCCAATAGGCGACCACGACGCCAAAGATGTTGAGCGTAAACTCGATGGCGATGAACTGGCCACGCGAGGTGTGTTCTGCCGTCTCGGTCGCCCACACCGGCACAATGGAGTTGAGTACGCCTGTGCCAATCCCATTGACGGCCCTCGCTGGCGTGGTCATCAGTACATATGATCAAGGAGCTGGCCGCGAAGGGGTGTACGTCAAATTTGTGCTCACCACATATCATCCATTTGTGGTTCTGGGAAGAGCACTGCAGAGTGGCTCCCACGACAGCCCACAGAGCGCCCAGCGCAATGGTCCGCACCCTACCGACTTTGTCACCGACCCAGCCGCCAAGGAGACACCCAAACAACGTCCCTAGGTAGTATACAGAAACGATGCCACCCTTGAGCAGCGCGTCCGTCGTCACAACAGCGCCTGTGTCCTCGTCGATGTATCCGAAGCCCATCAGCTGCACGTAGTCCTTGGCCGTATTGACGCCGCCCATCATGCCCTGGTCGTAACCGAAGAAGAAGATGCTCAGCGCCGCAATACTGTTAATCGCGATGAGGAGAGCACGCTTCTCGAGATGGTTGGCCACGTTGAAGCCACGGAGGCGCTGTAGTTCCCCCATCTTGTCGTCCCTCGATACGTTAGACTTCTGCCGCAGGAGTAAGCTGGAAGTATGAGAGCTCTCGAGTATCCCAAACTAGGAAACATCGGAAGGACATCAAGAGAGCATTCAGAGGACCTTTTCGTCTGTCTTATACCATGAACCACTCTAGGCATTTCTCGCCTCGTGACATTTAATAATCCATCAAAGCCGCGTTCGGCCCTCCAGCGGATCCGCAGGCACACAAAAAGCCCAAGAACGACAGCGGTCTGCGTCACTTCATCACTTAGCCGGTCCTCGTCGGCACTGCATCGGCTGCAGGATCAGGTCGTACTGATGCCAGTCCTGCAGGCCCTAAGAGTGTCTCAGACCTCCAGCAGTACTATGGGTGCCACAGTAACTTAGAAGCGCCCCAATCAGAGGCAACACACCCTTCTCCTCAGCCAAAATGGGCCGGACTGTATTACATACATACTATGGTAGTATGCATCAGATCTGCTGTGGGACCCGCCGACATGCACCCATCACGAGATAAACAGATCTGCACGCGTGGAGATTGACGGGGAAAAAGAAGTCCCACTGCGGAGATCTCTGGGTTCATATTTATGTAAACACCCCATGGGGAAACCAAAACTACGTGTACCATTCGTGTGACACTTGCACATCTGACGATACTTTGACTGTGGCCTACAATTCCTTCCCAACTTTTCACTGCTGGTGTATAGTGCGATCATGGGAGAGTTCTTCTTGAAAATGGCATGCAATCTGGCGGACGAGGGCTGGTCCACTTTTCGGGCTGTTGCCTTCTTACGAAGAATGGATCCTTCGACAAAATTCTGACTTCACATAGACTGCAGCGGGCTTTACGCAGCAGAGGATGCGAAATCACGATTGCGCGATATTACTCAGGCGTTCATCAAGCCTCTCCAATAGTCGTTGACATGCGTCATGAAAGCCCTGCCAGAGAAAACCCTCCTTACTGGCCTGGAGGTGTCCCGCAGCAGATTCAGTGTCATCCCAGCCCCGTTCCTGATGACCAGTGGCAATCAGAAATACAAGGCTGGCTTCAATTTCTGGAGGTAAGCACAATTAGGAAATGAGCCGTGACTAGGTTATTACGCCTGTCGGGCCTATTCGCTAATCCATCGCCCCAGGAGAGTGCCGTTACGAGACCAGCCGGTCATACCCCCGATGACCAGTTCGATATACAGCAACGCCGTGGTCTGATGCTCAGATGGATCGCCATGACCCAACAAGAACGTGATGCCTACCATACCAAGTCTCAGCCTCGCAAGGGATGGAGCCCGCCCCCTGCGTGCTTTAAGGCACCAGCTTGGGAGGACGACACGCTTGTCACAGAGCGGGTCGTCAACTGTGTAGCGCCGCAGCCTATGAGCGCACGCAACCGTGCCAAGTGGGCCAAGATCCGTATCCTGTTGTATCACTTCAACGGCGAGGACGGCCCTTTGATCGACGAAGGCAAGGTCGCCGTGTGCGTCCCCAATCCAGCCCTCGGCCCAGGGTCGTCTCTGGCCACGACGCAGGAGTTCTTGATGTGGAGATACGTCGAGAACGCCAACTTCAACCGCATGGCCATGACCGGCACCGGCACCGTCATCTTCCCTTCATATGGAAGCCGCGGGCCGCTGCTCCTGGCTGACCAGAAGGCTTTGGACACGGGTCTCCTGCTGCTGTGCGAGTGTGCCAACAACGGCCTGATGGAGGCATATGCGCGGGTTCGGCCTGTGGAGATGTACGACATATGGAATCTGATCGACCCGTGCGTGCTCAACAAGTCGGTTGCGGAGCTGGTGACTATGCGTGGTGGTTCGGAATCTTATGGAGCGTGAGTATGAAATCTTCTTGGGAACTTCAGCCCCAAATGGCTGACTCTCCCTAGATTGAATATGGACCAACCGATTCTTGATATCTTGGAGGACACACAATGCATGTCAGACCTTAGTGGTGGCATTGACGAGTGGATGGACGATATCGAGAGGTATGCGCCTGGGTATCTGGACATGGAGGCAGCAGGAAACGGCCAGGCACCTGACTACGATTGTGCCAAGTTGAGAAGTTTGGATGAGCTGGCTGACATACCAAGAGAGGAGTTTGACAACTCCAGGGCATGAATGGGCAAGGGAACGTATCCATAACAGCAAGATGACGATATCAGCTCCTGCCTCCAGCATTTGTACCCCGAGGGTAATGACGAGGAGCGCTTACCTTAAGTAGGTACTTCTTGGTGTATTGTCAGAGCCACAGATTTGCTGGAAGATCTCCAGGAAGTTGCAACTGAACTTCGTTTGCAATGTTTTACATCGTAATGCGTGCATTAGGGAGACACGGGAGATTTCTTCTATTAGCACTCGAATATCGCATCTCAACAATATCATCGACAGCGACAGATGATCAATCAACCTCTAATATTCCCAGTCAACATTCAAATGTTCATGTTTCAGTTGACGTATACGTCTATCCTTCGTTTAAGTACACCGCCAGTCATTCTTTCCCCCTGACAGTCCTCCGATCCTTGATTCTCACAACCATTCGACAGGCTATGATCACGGTCATCTCCCAATAAGAAACCAATATGAACTCATCCACCCACGTGTTAGAAAGTGCTTCGGACTTTCTCTTGACATGGACCAAACACTTTAACCCCCAAGCATCATTCTCCGGGCCCACGGACATCTTCGTCTTCAGAGCTATGACCATAAGCACAATTGTGGTCCTTCTCGTGGGCTCACTCTTCCTAGTCTCTGTCAACAAGGCTCAAAAAGCGCAAGAGACCACGAATCCGATGCTTCAAGAGAACGCCTGGCCAGGAAAACGTCTTCCCAGACAAGGCATTTTTGGCTTCACGTACTGGAAGGCTCTCACAAAAGCCAGAGAACAAGGACGTGACCAAGAGCTGGTCCGACAAAACTTTGCATCAAGCGGAAAGACTTTCACCGTCACGGGCTTCAAGAATGATGTGATCTATACCATTGACAGAGAAAATGTGGAAGCCATCTTGGAAAGAGGAGCTGGCAAGTTTGGCAAAGGCCCACGGAAAGCTGGTGGGTGGCTCGCTGCTTCGTGGGCCCCGTGTCTGAAGAGTGGGATGATAGTCTCGGACGGCAAAGAATGGAAACGATGTCGCATGTCTGCCAGAGGTATTCTGCCTAGGAATTTCTCTGGACGACCGAGAACCTTTGAGCCCTTTGTCTTAAATTTGCTCGACAAATTGCCCGGAGACGGCACCGTTCTGGATCTACAAGACGATCTGATCAACTTCACTAAGGAAGCCATGCTCGGCTTTCTCTTGGGACTCGACGTGGAAACGGGAAGGAAGGAATGGGACTCGATCCGTAAAGCTGCCAATTACTGCTCTGAAGTCATTCATTGGCGTTCTCGGCGGTCTTTCTTACAGAATTGTCTGATCTGGAAAGTGGCTTAGAAGCAGTTCTGGTTCAATAAGGCTTCGAGGGAAGTTCATGATCTTGTCGACAAGCGAATCGCTGACATTGTGCAAGCCGGTCGAGAAGTAACAGAGAACAAGGACCTTGGGTGTATTGAACACATAGAACATTTTGGTACTATGGTCAATCTCCTTCAGTCCACTGGCAATGACCCAATCAAGGCTCGCTGGGAAGTTGTCGAACTCATAGGCGCCGGGACAGATACCACTGCCAGCTTACTGGTACACACGCTTTACCTGTTGAGTCGATCTCCCGGGACTTAGGAGTTTCTGCAACACGAGGTAGGGGGGTTACAAGGCAGACTACCCACGCATCTGGACCTAGACAATATGAAGTATCTGAATGCGGTCATCAAAGAGGGTAAGGCATTGCGGGCTTCTATACACTTGTTTACCACAACCAAGCTTACCACAGTACTGATAGTTCTGAGACTTCATCCTCCAACAAACAACGTTACCCGGTTTGCTCTGAAGAACACCACGCTCCCCACAGGCGGTGGTCCGGAAGGCGACAACAAACTCTTTGTCCACAAAGGCGACCTCGTTTTCATCCCCGTGGACGCGATTCACAGGGACAGGAATACATGGGGCAGGGAGGCCAACACATTTGACCCAAATCGTTGGGTCAGGATGCACCTAGATGACTCGCGCTTCGTTTCCTGCCTGAGCTATATGCCATTCTCGCATGGCCGCCGACGATGCCCGGGCCAGGACTATGCACTGCTTCAAGCACGGTACTTCTTGGTCCGCTTCTGTCAGAGGTTTTCGTCGATCCGCTCTCAAGATCCAGAGGAGTACCGCGTCATCACTCGACAAGGTACTAAGATTCAGACAGGTCTGAAGCTAAGTCTCTACCATTGAGGTGAGGAAGAAAGCTTTTGAGGAGGACTGAAAATCATGAGGCCTGAGGCTGTCGTGTCGGGGAAATGTGATGCGTCGATAGGGCTGAAACTCAACCCCAGGGCAGAGCGATAATCATAACGATAGGGTCATGATAGCGACAGGGACGCCAAGTCTCTGATGAAGAATAGATTGATATACACGCGTCTCTAGTATCTTGCGCTGGAGGCCGACAGTCATTTTGGGGTGACAATCAAGTGTCCTTCCAGCCCAGTCATTCTCATGAACTATTCAAACTTTCCGCCTTGGATCGAATGCACCACAACGCACTTCTTGGAGGTCGCAATTCCATTTGTGTCACTTGATGAATCCCAGACCGAATTTTTGATTCCAGGTTGTAAATCTGTAAACTCTTTCTCATCTCGTCTCTCACCTGGCATCCCAGCCATCATCAGTCAAGCTGCCGCGTGCTGATTCACGAAATCAACTATCTTCTTATTCAGTCCATTATCCATTGGCATATGGTGCCCCTCCTGCGAGCGAATGACCACCGGATCCTTGAAGCACTTGACAATGATCTCGCCCTGGTTATGCCACTCATCCTTCTCCGCAATCAGGTGCAAGCTCGGGATCGTGATGCTCTCCGCGGCCGGCACCCCAGGCTCGCCGGGCTGCCTCTTGCCGCGGAACGGCGACGTGCAGCAGACCAGCACGAAGAACTTGAGCGCGTCGTCGGGCTCGTTCTCCTGCAGCCACTTGACCAGGTGCATGCCGACTTTGGCGCCCTGGGAGAAGGCGATGATGCCGACAAAGGGGCCCTGCTTGTGGTAGATGTCGACCAGCTTGGGCAGGTCGGCCCACTCCTCGTGCTCGACCTCGTGATTGTTGTTCCACTCCTCGTTGCCCTTGCCGTCCCAGATCCACTGCGCGAAGTCGGAGCCCTCGAAGAAGGGGAGCATGCCCGGGCCGGCGCCGCAGTCGATGATGCCCTTGGGGGTGACGAGGTCGTATTTTCTGTCGATGTGGATGTTGAGCTTGCGGGACTGGAACTGGTGGATGTCGGGGTTGGTGCCGCCTCCGTGGAGGCAGAGGATCTTGGGCTTGCCCATGGTTGTCTTCGGGTTGTTAAGATAAAATTTGTGTTGTCGGTTGGTTTTGGTGGCTTCCTAGAGGAAGGTTGTGTAGATGGGTGCCCGGAAGATTCGGTGAATTCGAAAGTTATATCTGGAATGAATTAAATAATTTATGTTTGGGGGTGGGGTGTGAGGGGTCAAGAGACGTATTGTCACGGTTTTGGTGTGGTAAAACGCCAAAGAGGAATCAACAGCTGATCCTGAGCCTGTGTTCTTGTGGTGGTACTTTACGGCATGGACAAAGCCCCCTTTTCTGTTGCTTGTGGCGGATGCTTCTCGGAGGCCGAAATGAGTCCAGCATTGGCTGCGGCTGCAGCATTCGAGGCGCATCTTCTACTTACATCCCCGATGCAACCTGCAGCATCTTCAGGTCGGGCCTCCGATTGCGCTTCACGTAGCACCGTCCTAATCTGGAACAGAATTTTGACGTGGATTTTACTGCAGTAGTATACCATGATTAGAAACAAGTCAACACGCGTGCCAGGTCGGGCCAAATGTGTGGAGCACTCTATAGCTGGGAAATATAATTCCTTGACGATGAATGCACATCATATCTAGTCGCAGCTCAACGACCCACGCAGACGGCCCTTTCGTCGAATCTCAATTTGAAAAAAGAAACAGAGTTCGCATAGATATTTTGGTTAATAACATAGATTTTCTGTTGTCAAAAAATTGCTCTACGCTCGACTCATGGCGACGCTGAAAATTCATCCGCCATTTCTTAAAGGCTTATTATCTCTTCCTATTCACGCCGTGTCAAATTGATCACATGAGAAGCCGCCACCTCAGTCCAGGATTAAGTGTGTATGGTAATAGATGCTCTTGGGCCGTTGACATCCTTCAGCAACCTGAATTTCTCAGCTGAATTGATACATGAAATATTCATGTGAAATGCTACAACTGCCCGCGAAGTTCTCTTTACCATCTAAGGTATAAATCCTTAACCTGCTGCCAAGGCTAACGAATCGTAAACTCATAAAAGGTGTAAAGGGCTTTCCTAATCTGAAATGGGGTTCTCCTAAGTGTGGGTGCTATTTATTACGCCATTCAGCCACTGCTCAAATCGAGACGAAGAGAGCGCACCCGCATCAATCTTGCGCTGTGGGTGTCTATCTCGTATTCATAAGGAATTGTTTTATTGGGGAAAGTGACATGATACTTTTGAGGCCTCAGTGGTACATTTGTAGAGTCTTCGTGGCTGTTAGAGGCTTGAGCGTCTGCAGACCTTGTAGTAATGACGGTGGCCGCTAAAGAGGTCTGGGCAACGGTTTCATGCCGATATCTAGGTAGTCTGAAGCTTAAGAGAACGATTTAAAGGCTAAAACACTACGCTATACTGTACTAAACACCACGTCCAGGGGAGTCTCGGCAGAGAGAATGGGCGCTAGGTGACATCATGACTCCGTGCTCCTATTTTGCCTATCCCAGCCTCTTAGCAAACCGTGTGAAAATATGATGCATGACGATTCGTCTTAATAACCACAGTGGGGACCCATCTCACTGAACCTCATGGCGTCAGTAGAAGTCATCGAGTGTCCTTGCAAGCCATGTCAGGACCGGCAGTATAATCAACATCTCCTCCAAACATTAATTACAGATTGAAGCCAGCTGCGACACACCCGTCGACGCCTTCTGCAAACACAGGTCAACATGGCGTCTCCAAACGGGGGCACCACTAATGGGGTTTCGGAGGGAAATGACGCGGACTTGGAGCACTCACGCGGATTCGATCACTTCAAGCACCAGCGGCCTCATCATTCGGTTGGCTTCTGGCACCCCCATATGAACAAAGTGCGGAGGCACGTAATTTTGTTGTGGATAAGAACTGGTCCGTTGTACAATGCTTCGCTGCTTTTCTTGCTGTTCTAATTCCGCTTGCGAATACTGACGTCGATGCGCAGTCTTGGTCCTTCTGGTCGCTATCATGGCAGTCTTGTCATTATACTGGGGCGTACTGTTCAAGGTCGACGCAAATCTGCGATCCATTTTGGTCAATGTGGTGGATTTCGACGCTCAAGTTGCACCGTACAATGATGTGCAGCCAATCGTCGGCCCTGCTGTCACAAGCCTGACCCAGCAGCTGTTTGATTCGTCTGAGCCGTCTCTTGGATACACGACGGTACCTTCATCGCAATACAATAATGATCCACTGCAGGTCCGTGAAGCAGTATACAGATGGGACGCGTGGGCTGCCATCGTCGTCAACCCCAACGCCACAGCTCTCTTGCAGGAAGCGGTCGCGACTGGCAACACCTCATACGACCCCACAGGAGCCGTCCAGATCATCATTCAGTCAGCACGGGACTCTACCACAGTGCAAAGTGATATCCTGCCCTATCTCGTCCAATTCATAGAAGAATTTTCTGCCATGTTTGGACCGATGTGGGGACAGATCATCATGTCAAACAACAGCCTCACACGGGAGAACTTGGCGAGCGCCTCTGCGGCTGTGAACCCGGGCGTTGCTCCGCTCCTCTACGATCTGCGACCTTTTCAGCCGGCTGTTGCGACACCTACAGTTAGCATCGGCCTGATATATCTCATCATCATGGCTTTCTTCTCTTTCTCATTCTTCTTGCCTATTCACATGGTAAGTTATTTCAAAAGGTCACTTGTTGGCTCCAGTCTGCTATGTAACTGACAAGCATCATTAATCATTAGAAATACATCCAACCGCAAGGTCACCCACCATTACACTTTTGGCAGCTCATCATATGGCGCTGGTTCGCCACCGTTGCAGCATACTGCTTTATCAGCCTCGGCTACTCCCTCATTTCTCTCGCCTTCCAGGTTCCCTTCACGGAACCACCAGCAAGCCACGTCTACTCTCCCCCCCCTTCAGGCGCAACAGCATATGGCCACGCCACCTTCCTCGTATACTGGTTAGTCAACTACCTTGGGATGATCGCACTCGGCCTGGCATGCGAGAACGTTGCCATGATTGTTGGTCAGCATTGGGTCGCCTTGTGGCTCGTCTTCTGGGTCATCTCAAACGTCGCGACATCCTTCTACAGCCTCGACCTCGCTCCAGGCTTCTACGGATGGGGCTATGCCTGGCCGCTCCACAATATTGTCGAAGCCAGTCGACAGTTGCTTTTCGATCTGCACTCCAAGATTGGCCTTAACGTGGGCGTCTTGTGTGCGTGGGCGGCTATGAACACAGCCTTGTTTCCCATCTGCTGCTACTTTATGCGCTGGAAGGGTGAGCGTGAGAAGAGGCAGGCCGAAAAGGACAAGGACCGCTATGTGGTGGAGACGGAGGATGGGGAGAAAGAATTACAAAAAGAAACGGGACAAAAGCCACCGATTCGAAAACGAGGCTTCCTTAGAGGTGTGTAGGCTTGGTGGGAATGTGCATTTTTAGAGAATTTTGACCATGTTTTAACGAAGCATCGACTTCATGGTAAGACACGCATTTCCTTTCAAGAGCTAGATCCGGAAATAGATGAGAGCAAAGGGGATGGTGCAAGGCGAGCCAGATTCGCAGTCAACACTTCTGAGCAGCAATCCCAGGCAAGAAGTCGCAATGTCATGGGAAAAGGGTGGGTGATGCAGTAGAATGCTGAAGTAGATCCAGCTAGGCTTTGGGGCTCGATAATTAGGTACCCACGGTTGCATGTGGATGTGAACCTGAGAGATACAATACCTGAATAAGTGTTACTGACTAGAAGAGAAGCCGTGGAAGACATGTTGCACATGCAAAGAAATAACATTTGCCTAACTTCAGATGGTGATAGGAAACCTAGTATCGCCGCCTCTCAGAATAATACCGCCGCGCCGCACTTCCCCGCTGCGGCATGTACGCGTCGTAGTGGACATCCTCATTGTATTCCCCGTGGATACCCTTGGCAATCTCATGAAGATCGATATGTGCCACGGCATCGTCTCCGTCGAATATGCGAGCAATCTCCTCAAGGGTTGGCCCCTTTGTCTCGACGTAGAAGAACCAGACGAATATAAACTCCACCACATCCCACATTGTGTAGAACAACATAAAATACCAATGCTTAGGGAAGTTGTCCCAAGCAATCTTGTTCGTTTGACTAATGGTGCATATATGTCAGCAGCGATACATGAACTGGGCGGTTGATTGATGGCAGAGATACGTACTTTCCCACCGCGAGGATGGCCTGAACGGTGATGTTCATAATCATCATACCTTTGGCACGCAGGTGGAAGGGAAGAACCTCCAGGGCATACGCCACCAGGAGACCAGAGAACCCGATATCGTAGAAGATCCCAAAGATCCAGATGAAAAACAGTTGACCATAGCCACTTTGGACATTGGTCAAACCGGAATTCTCATACACCGCACCTGTAGCGGTCCAGCAGGCAAACGACACGACCATTCCGGACGTGGATATCAGGAATAGGGGACGGCGTCCAAATCGGTCCACATTCAGAGCGGCGACGATAGTGACAAATAAGTCAAGAATGGTCTTGCCTGTGGAGATGGCCAATTTCTGGCTCTGATGCGTGATGCCCGCACCCTCGTAGATGGTGTTCATGTAGTTCGAGAAAAGAGCGTTGCCAGAGTATTGCGAGATGATCCCGAGCGAGACAAGAATTGCCAGTCGCCATCTATTCCCCTTTGTCCGGAAGAAGTCGAGATATGAGGTTGCCTTGTCGGTATCTCGGTCCATCTGGATCGTCTGCTTAATCTCCAGATACTCGAACTGGACAATGGCGTCGTGTACATTTCCGCCGGCGTGGTACTTGGATAAGACCAGCAAAGCCTCGTCGTTTCGGTCCTTGTTGACGAGGTATCGTGGTGACTCGGGCAACCACCAGATGAAGATCAACTGTACCACTGACGGGACGATCTGAATCAGCGTGATAGAACGCCAGGACCAGTCGTTTGGAATGTATGCGGTGCCCCATCCAATCGAGGAGACAACTTGGGGGGTTCTGTCAGCGTGCGTAACAGGTGACGAGGAATGTCGGGCAATACAAACTCACGCAAGGCACCAAAATTCCATAAACAGTTGTAGATGGCTGTAACAGGACCACGGTGTTGCGGGTGACAGATTTCGGTGAGCAGCAAAGGCGAGGCCATCTGGGATAAAGAATTGCCGAATCCAAGGGCGAAACGACCGCAGATGTAGACTGGTGTCCGGTCAGCAAACTTTCTGTCCAATTGTGTTTCATCGGAGCACGACACAAACGTACCTGCATAGCCATTACAAAAGGCCGTCATACATCCTCCGGAAACCATGATTAAACAACCAAAAGTGATGGCAACCTTGCGGCCGAGATGGTCCGCAACATAAGGCGTGATAAAAAAGGACGCAATTGATCCGATGTTGAACATGTTGACCAGAATCCCGAGCTTGTTATTATCTGCAATGGCCTCTCCAAAGAACTCCTGCCACAGCTGGAGCTGCTGGGACGTGTTGATCAGGCTACCATCGTATCCAGTTGTGCTGGACGCGATCATGAGGACGAGTGACATGGCATACAGCTTTCTCAGGTGAGGTTCCTTGTACCAAGTCACCTTCTCAAAGCGTGGACCCTCGACCCGAACCGGGCCACCTTCAGCCCGGGCTTTTTCTCCGCCGAGTTCTGGCATTTTGACTTGTCAAGGTCGTGGTTTGTGTTTAGCAAGGATTGGGTCTGGCACTGGTGGACGGTGGTCGAGTGCATCGCCAGGTTGACAAGACACAAGGACAAAACAGTCAGAAGAGGAGACCCATGGAAGGTTGGGAATCCATTTGAGCCGGCCACCATTGCTATATCTATGGCTAGAATTCTCGTAGGAGATCCTCCCCCATCAATCGAAAACAGTTATGCCGCGAAAAAGCAACACGCATGCCCACATCAATATGCAAAACGCGACTTCCATTGGCAACTAGCCCTGGTGGTGTGTGACCAAACTTCGCCAGTGGCTGAACGAGCCTCTGGAGAATTCAAACCAGTCCCGATGGATCCAAGGGGGCTTGCTAAGACTTCATGCATGTGTCTATGGAGTCACGTCTCCGGTGGGGGTATGACCTTGTGAAAGTCGTGGATAAATTCCCGGTTAGACGGGAGATCTGTACCGTCCTACGGCTGACTTTGTTTGTTGGAGCAGGGTCTTCGACGATGTTGGCTTGGCGGCATCCTTTCTGCCTTACAACTCAGCGCTGACAGCCCTTCTCTTCTCTCCTTCTCTTTTCGTGGGAGGGTGGCTAAGGACTCTTTGGCTCATTTAAATTGCATCTAGTCGGCTCCTCGCTGTCCCGCGTAGACTACAACGCGAGATGAACCGATCTTTACTAAGAGGCTGTTCCCGTCCTGGCCCTTTGCCCGTCAGGTTAGACACCTTTCCCCGCATCAGAGGGTCGGCTAGACAGTTGCTGAAGCAGCCCTGCTCCAGGATGGGAAATTCGGTCAGGTAGATTCCGGGGTTTTGCCGCACATGGAGCTAGCCCCGAGCCATGCGTTCCACATATGGGACCTGTGGATGTTCATTGAGGGAGAAACCTCAAGGAGGCACGTGGTAAGGTATCATATGATGGCATTTATTTAGCACATGGAGTCGACGATCGTTGTGTGCTTCTTCCGACTTGGGCGGCCGATCATGAGGGACCCCTTCAGAAGAATTTCGTCCTTGCAGGAGGTATGGAAAGCAAATGTACTACATAGTATGACTTACTGGTTTCCCTCCCCCATCCCCCCCCCCTCTTGGAGGCTGAAACGTCAACGGTAGCCTGCAATGCGAGCTACTGTAGGTCTAAAAGTTGCGTGGGCCAGATGTCTGCTGACGGCCACTCAGATTGAGGCGAGGCGCACTGCAGCCCAAAACATGGCGCCCGAATTTCGACAAATACCTATATCGCTCTGTGATATATGGTGGTCAGAGGATACGGGTGAGTGGCGTATAATCTGAACCGAAGAGGGGGGTGGCAGACCTCTTGGTTCCCTTCAGCTTTGAAGCCAAACTGCACAGCATGGCACGTCGACCCACAGTCTCTTTCACAGACTCTGTGCTATTGTTTGCGTTCTATGCCTATTTTATTGCACATATGTGCTACTTTGACCGGTACGCAGACCATCTCGACTAGATACTCCCAAGGATACATATCAGAAGGTGCAAATTAGCAATTTCTATTAGCATGTCAAGACTCGGAAGACATTTTTACCGTGTTCACTTCAACTTCTCGCAATTTATAATTCCTCTAATTACTCCATGGTTACCAGGAAGTCAAAGACCTCTGGGTTTGTTTTAAGTTTGAGAATTCTAAATTGTTACAATGATAGTCTAAAAAGACTTCAATACCCTTCAGATCCGAAGCTAACTACATTTCTGGCTCTTGTTCAACGACCTCGGCAGAGAAATATGTACGCAACAGCACATACTCTTGATGTTGAAACGCATATATCAAACGAAGAAAGGGTGGGTCTAGTTGTGAATCTACAAAAAGACGAAGCCTGAGAAGTATTCTGGAAATTCTGCTTTGAGCAACACATTTCGGGGTTGTTTCAAGCCAGCTGAGGTACCTGCTTTGTGCACTGATAAAATCTTCAATCCGATGTAACAAGTACCTGGATTTTTGGCACTGGCTCGGTACTATCTTCTAAGGAGTAAATAATTATTTTAAGCACGAGATCCGTTCCCGAACAACATTAAACGAAGCGGAATGATTAGAAGCGAAACCTCCCTCCACCATCCAATCCCCTTCCTTCCCCAAAAGCAAGAACCCTTGGCGTGAGCAAAGAGCAATTCTACTTTCCAACCAACCATCCGTCTTCTGAGCTTGGAGGTTCGCTCAAGAGCAGCTCGAGCAATCCTCGCTCTGGACACGAGTGATGCACTCGCTCGAGCACACCAGACACGCGTTCGGGTTCTCGGTATCGCACGTGCACTCGAGCGCACAATCGTCCTCGCCACGCTCAACGCATGTGAAGTAGTCACCGCCGTAGATGCAGTTGTCCTGTCTGGCGGCGATATCAAAGCCGAGTTCGTTCCCGTTGGGAAGGGCCACAGACACGACAGCCAGAGCGGTAAGGACGAGGATGTTCTGGTTGAGTGGTCAGTTGCTTGACTCATTGATGCCCAAACTGAAAGGACTTTCTGGGAAGAGGTCGGCCTAATTACCTTTGAGTAATGCATTTTGCTTTTCTTCCTTTTGGGTGGGATTCTTGTGAGGAGATTTTTGAGAATGTAATGAAGGATTGGGCTTGATAGTGTGTGAAGCTGATTAGGGAATGAGATACTTTGGCCTCTAGGTTTGGGTGGCTTCCTTGTTGTTTATATACAATTGACGATGGACATAAACTGTGACAGACATCATGACTCCTCTCATATGACATACTCATAACTGAACAACCGACAACGCTTTGCTTCAGCTGGACATCCTTCCATGCTCAACGAGGTTCCCAATCCGCAACCATATGGGTCCTCAGCATCGAACTAATTGGCCAGCTCGCCAAAATGATCTCCAATAGGCAGCCGAAGCAGCCTTGCTCCCAGACAGAGATTTGGCTCAGACGACACCCACTCAGTGGAGATAGACAAAAGGACAATGATGGCCCACAGGCCATAAGGAGGATGACTGTTAGCTAGGCACCAAGTGGGTCGAGGGGATTCCAATGCAAGGCTGACTAGCTATTTGACCATGTTTGTAGAGACCATATACCCATCCATTGGGCTTTTGCTTGTGGATACAACTGAGCAACAGTTGCGACTCCTGCTGACACTACCTAGGTATGGAAAGGAAGAGCCTGTGGATGTGGTATTGATCGACATCAATGGCTACTCAGAAAAGTCTGGTGGCAATTCTGTGACCTAATTCCCTAGCAGGGTCCTTTTGTATAGATGGTACATTGCAATCAATTTACAGTCACCAAAATGAGCATCCTTCGCCTGAAAATCATAGCAAAGGTCTATTTGCAGCTCGTCTTCCGAAACGCATCGCATGTTCGAGGTCCACGGGTGGATCAAGATAGAAAAACGTTGTGAAAGGGTGGCGGTCAATCTCCTGATTGACATCTCACACTTCACTCCTGTGCAGGGAGTCTGGACAGTGCAAGAGAAATATTGCTAATGTACTGATTCGAAGCAGACAAAACTCGTTGAACGATTCCAGTAGCGGTTTGATCTATGTTTGCAAAAAATGAATTCGATTGCTCTTCCCACAGGTCATGCAAAAGCAGCTCTGCAACTCAGCCGCAGTCACCAGTATATATACCGTGTTAAAGGTACCGCTATATGACTATACATACTTCAGAAGTAATAATACCACAAGCAACATCTTAAATGCTTAAACCTCTTCTTATCAGATCGTAAATGGCTTCCTGTGCTTCCTCCTTTATCAGATCGAGAAGGATCACCGCCAAGATTCTAGCCTCGACCAGCCCGCTTTTCACGCCCACTACACCCAGCCACGGCAGCTGGAGGACCAAGACCCACAGGGTCCCCGCTGAGGCTGAGGATACTATTTGCATCTGGCAACGGCTCGGACTGCTTGCTGTTCACGTAAACTGGGTGGGCCACAGTCTAAGTGATGCTGGCGATAATGTCACAGATCAGAATACGGAGATGTTCCACCTGGTAACGTGTTGACCCTTTGTAATTGTATGAACTGGACTTGTGTCATTGGTCAGAGTACGCGAGGTTCCTAGAGGTCAGATCGAAGTCAAGAAGACTACACTAGTAATTGCGAGTTTGAGTCCAATGCTTGGACATGGCGGTATCCGCTGATCGTGGCATCCTTTTGAATAATATATCGCCTGGCATTAGTTCATCACCGAAGAGGCGCCGTGACCTGCTTCCCTGGCAGCGCCAGAATGTGCAAGAGACAACCCAAGGGGATTACTTCCTTGTGGAAAGGAGAATCAGTGCCCACTCAGTAAATCAGCAAGAAGGGGGCAGGTCCGAGATTAGGAGCAATCCCATCTGGATGGCTTATAACATGGTAATAAACTGCTCAACAGGACAGTGACAGACGACGATTGTGCCAGCATATCCGGCAAAGGTTTATTTCGGTGCATGTCGAAAGTATTGAATAAGAAACTACTTTCCGGAAGAATGTTGTGAACGGCTAGGATTGATGTAGAATCAGTGCATGACTGACCGCCTCTCCAGGGCACACCCGTCATGATCAATAAGGCAGTTTGGCTCGTCGAAAAAAGAAAGCAAACGAGTTTAGAATCAAGTGAATTCATTATTCAGCTCGATTAGAAGCCGACGCATGCAATGGACATTGAAGATGGCCGACCCGATCAGACCAATTGATGTAGATGTGTCCCAGGCTTTAAAACATCGCAAGTCACCACCGTCGTCCAATTCGAAGCTCTAAAGTTCGAGAGAAAGACAACATTGAGCCCAGCATTGACCTTCTAGCTATTATCATGTCAAGGCTGGTATAGAGCTCTGTAAATTCATCAATTGCTATGTAGTCCAACATCTTCAGGATTGACAGCACAACGGAACATCATTTAACATGATGTTCGCATGAAATCGTCTCCAAGATCATTCTCATTGCTGCTGTACTTGCAAGAATGCAGCCCACCAAGACAGACACCAGTGAGCCCTGATTTCACGTCAACACTGGACCACCTCGTCTCTCGTTCACCCTAGAACAGATCCTCAAGATTCCCCAGTGTTCAGACGGCACGGCGTTGCACATCTCGGAGCTCCTCAATAAAGAAAGGGCATATTGGTATAGCTGCCAACAGGCTTCTGGTCTGTAACTGGGCAGAGAGACTAGCGAATAGACACTATTTTGGAGGATCAACAAATGCGTCCCAGGTTGGTGTTGATGTGCAGGAACACAACCAGCCCGCACACTGCGTTTGATTTCGGCCGACGGACGGACGAGGGTCGAAAAAAAGTGAATGACGTCATCGCAACTGCCTCACCCCGCCGTTGTAGGGCCATCACGAACCTTGAACATCGTGGTGTGCAGTGTTGTGTGTGCCTCTCGAGGTGGTCAAACTCCAGACGAAAACATGCAATTGGCATGATCGCAAAGTCGAGATACTTTGGACTGAAAGATTGTTTTGTAGGAGCAAGACAACCCACCTTCCTGGCTTGCTCAGGTCTGGCACGAGCCGTTCCTGCACTCGGATCGTCTTTGGCTCACGGCGCTCGGCCCTTGTAAGGCAGATCGTGATGCCAGCAAAGATCCATGTATGGGCCAATTTATGAACATACTGGTCACGTTACAGTGCGTTGGTGTCATGGCAAGGAACCACGTTTCATCACAGTCAAAATGCTTCACGTGCTCGAAATATTTCTTGATTGGGTTCCGAGATACGCCTTCCTAGTCTACATACGGCCAATGTCTCTTCTCGTGCTGCCATTCGTTATTTCGCAACTACATACAATCAATCCCCTCACAGCCTCGCCGCCCTCGGCTCGGCGATTCAGAGAAGGTGCTCGTCGAACCAGGCAACGGCCTGCAGGAATGCCTGCTCCTTGGACCACCGCTCGATCCTCTTGGACGTGTCGCAGCGGACCGAGAAGCCGTGGACGACGCCGCTGTAGAGGTTGATCTGGTAGGGCTGGCCGACCTTGGCCAGGATCTCCTCAGACTTGTGGCGCTTCTCGGTAGGGAAGATTTGGTCGGTCTCGGCGGCGGCGATGGACAAAGGACCGGTGATGGCGGCCAGCTCGTCCTCGTCGACAAAGGACGGGTGTGCGACGTAGCCGACCTTGATGCCGTCCTTGTAGTGGCGGACAACGTACTATAAAGCGGAGACAAGAGGCAAGGTTAAAGACGACATTGCTGCCAAGAGGGAGGATGCACAGAGAAGAAAGGGTATGGGCGCGGGTTGGAGGATGGATAACGGAAAGAAAGGGGGGGGGGGGATCCGAGAGGGAGGAGGTATTACTGACCTTGGCACCGAAGCAGTAACCCACCGCACCGACCTTGGTGAAGCCCTGCTCCTTGAGATACTTCAAAGACAGCTCGACGATAGGATCGACGGCCTCCTTGGTGTGTGGGTTCTTGCCGTCGGAGCCCTCACTGACCCACTTCATGACGTCGAAGTCCTTGGGACGCTCGAGCGCGAGGGCGTCGCCGTTGAAAATGTCCACGATGATGGTGTAGTAGCCGTTAGCGGCGAATTGGTCGGCCATCAGCTGAGAGTTTTGCCAGATGCCAAAGACATCCGGGATGTACAGCAGCGCGGCGCCCTCGTGCTTCTTGCCTTTGGGCTCGGCAACGTAGGCGTCGTACTTGCCGACTTTGATTGTGGTGCCGGTGGGCTCGCCTCTGTGGAGGAAAAGAGGAAAAGAAAGGACGACATTGGTTAGCTCGGGTTTCTTCTCCGTGTCAAAGCCTGACCACGCGCTCGGTGGAGGGATGGAAGGTTGAGGGGTCAGAGCTGCGTGAGGGAATAAAAAGTATCAAATAAAGACAATGTACACTTACTCATGCTTGACACCGACGGTGCAGCACTGCGCGGGAGGGTTGGAGGCCATCTTGAAAGATCTTTAAGAAGACGATAGAGACAAGGGCTATATGACTTTAGATGGGGCAACGTCTTGTCAAGGTAGAGGTTTTGATTCAAGAGCGCGGAACCGGGTTTGGACAAGGAGATATTTGAGGAGGAGAATGGGGAGGCGAGAACGCATTCGAGTTCCTGGATTTCGCAATGGAGCCCTGAGACGTTTTTGTATTGCACCTGCAACGCCTCCACTGGCTCTCCACCGGCTCTATAGACATTTCCCATGCAAACTCAGTCCTTCTCGCTCATGCGTCACACAATAGCTGCTGCTTAACCCCGCCAGCCGTCGGTACCGCGGTCGGTCTAAATCGCCCTCAGTGCTCCGCCAGGTGTCGGTGTGCCGGTGCCGCGAGCGCATAAAGGTAAACCCAAAGGCCGTGTAATCTCCGCAATTTCTAATCATTCCGAGGTATTCCTTCGGGAAATTCGTTGGAATACTTAGTTATAGAGCAATTGGAGCACTTGTATGCGAAGTAACCCTTGTCTAAATATTGTGGATGTGTGGACAGCTTGCCTCCGCAGTGTCGTCCTCATATTCTATACGTTCTACTGTCCACAAAAGAGAAGGTGAGCAACCAGGGCTGCTTGTGGCAGAACAAGCGCTAACGTTTGTTAAGAGATGTCATCCGTGGAATTCTTTGTTCATGCGGGTATCGGTTGTGTCCGTAAAGGATTTTCCGAAGAAAAAAAACCCTCAACGACCAGTAGTCATTATGTAAAAGCCCTGGTAGAGCACCAAAGAAGACCAGCTCATCTATCCTGTTCTGTCCGAGCTTCTCTCCCATTCCCATCAAGGATGGCGAGACACTCTCCTTTCCCGCGATATGGAAGCTGCTCATTAGGCTAAGCCCACCCTCTCGCAACTAGGACAGGGGGGAGCGGCCCGCCGTCTGCGTGAGCGGCCCGCCGTCTACGAACGAGTAGTGACGGACAGACTAAGGTTCTGTGCACGTCATTAAGTCTTTATCATGTCAACTCCGCTGTATGACCAAAATCTAAAGCGTGCGAGGGCCCCAGTGAGTCACTGGCCTCCACTATCGCCAAGCACTCTCCATCTAGATAGCCTCACGCAGCCAATTGTTTACCCCTCCGCTTTCCCTTCCATTCCTTTCCTTCTACAACGCATTCAATGCACTCATTTCCATATAGACACCTTTCCCACTGCGCCCGGGACTCGAAGCAATGTCAGCAGAACGGCCTCTGTTCACAGTCGCCCCTGGGGCCGTAGCCAAAGTCAGGATCATCGACTCAACCCTGAGGCTAGGTGGCATAAAGTTCAATCAGATGTGTAAATCCCCACCCGAGGGTCTTGACAATTTTCCCGTGCTACCGACATGGTCGTTTTTGATCGAGAGCTCGAATGGGAAAAAGGCCCTGTTCGACCTTGGCGTGCACCTTGATCTCACCAGATACGTCCCGAGAATCCAGCAGTTCATCAAGGACGACAGGTGGACACCGGATGCCAGGGAGCATGTTGCAGACATCATCAAGAGAGATGTCATAGATCCCAAGGACATAGATAGCGTCATCTGGAGGCATGTAGTGTCGGCCCAAGGGCTTTCTGACGTTGCTCGCAGCTAACCTCTTTTTTCCCCATATCATAGTCATTATCACTTTGATCACACCGGCGATCCGACAATGTTCCCATCGAGTACGGAGCTCGTCGTGGGCCCAGGCTTCAAGGACGCCTACTTTCCGGGATATCCCACGAAGCCCGAGTCTCCGCTGACAGAAAAGGACCTTAGCGGTCGGGAAGTCCGCGAGATCAACTTTGCAGCTCATAATCTGAAAGCCGGACCTTTCTCGGCGTATGACTTCTTTGGCGACGGGTCATTCTACCTCCTCGACACCCCAGGCCACTGCCTGGGCCATATCGCTGGTCTCGCCCGGACCTCGAAGGCTGAGGAGGGGTCAGATGCAGGAGACACCTTCATCATGATGGGCGGCGATCTCTGTCATCATGGCGGAGAGATCCGTCCTTCACCGTATCTGCCCCTACCGGATCCACTGCCATCATCGGTAGGGGAAGGGTCCGCTGCTGCGTTCCGGCAGTTAAATACGAAGCGTGGTAGGAGAGCTGATGAGCCGTTCCTTGAGCCAAGTCCATGCTTTGATCAAGCATTGTCGGACCAAACGATTGAGCGAACACAGATTGTCGACGCGGATCCGAACGTGTGGGTCATAATTGCGCACGACACAGCACTCTTGGATGGGATCGATCTTTTTCCCAAGGCTGTGAACGACTGGAAAAAGAAAGCATACAAGGAGAAGACCATGTGGAAGTTTCTTGAGGACTTGGTACCTGCTTGTCGAGAGACATGAAGATGTGGTATAAGGTTCCAAGTGCTCCGTATGTGATACGTCGAGGCCCCGGCATTAGAGCTTTGATGGTTCTGTGGCTGAGAGCTATGCTGTGCTGCGCTGCAGTAGCTACATATAGTACGCCCCGATTTTGCTGCTCTGTGACCTGTGCCCTGCCGTGACAGGACCCTGCAGCATGCAGCATGATGCTGGAATAGTGGGGTCAGAGGGGCTCCCTGGCTGATGTCATGGCCCGGACTTTGGGGTTGTTAGGGCTGTCAGCGCGCTGGTGACCATTCCAGACCACCCTAGACGACGATCCACTAAAACATTAGGACTCAAGCTCACTCTTTCCATTCCAGTAACAACAACAACAGCCATCCCTTTGGCTCTCTGCGCCTGACCTCTCCCACAACTACTCGCATCTAATTCCCAGGTTTAAAATATGGTTCAACCAAGACTCACAGACCTATACCCAATGTGATTGTCGTCATGGCAGCTCCTGAGGCAGACATGGCAGCGTCAGAGGACGAACGTGGCCCGGAGCAAGAGCAGACGACCGGGATCGCAAGAGAACGCGAGGATGAGAGTAACAACGGAGTCGGCAGTAGCTGCAAGACGGCCGAGTCGCAAAATCACAGTGTCTCAAGAACTGAGACTCTGCCAGAGGACAGTCCAGTCAAGGAGGAGAACAAGAGGCCTGTCCCGTTACCTGTCGACAATGCGACAACATACCTTCCATCCCCTCTCCCTTCTCCTCGGGATGAGCTCGCGACCTTTGCTACAACTTCGACCTACTCCCGCTCCCCCCCACGACCTATTTTGATAGAAACAGTTGGTAATAGTGCTGGCCTGAACCTGTCCACCGACTTGTCATCCTGCGCCGTCTCCGAGACCGACACAGATGCTCCCACCTCCGCCATCGAGTCGTTCACCGACGGCTTCCCTCCAATCTCTGATGCCCAAGATCCTCCGAAGAACCGGCCAGGCAGAACACCATCTACAGCAAGGCGTACAAGAGACCGTTCCGGTACAAAGTCCAGTGATCACGGCAGTGTCAGGCGCCTATCTGCTTCCAAGATCCAGGAGCTGACCGCGTCTCCCGATTCCCTGCCCATCGCACCTATTCGCGAGCAACCCCTCTCCGCCGGCATTGCAGAGGCGACCATGAGGGCATCTATGGCCACCCAGCTCTCCTCCACCAACGTACATACCCACCGTCCTTTCGACAAAATCGAGACCAGCAGATTGGAAGCCTTTGGCGATACGCCTTTGGGCAGGACTCTACACTCTGAACGGCCGAGTATCTCCTCGAGAACTCTTTCCACCCCTGCACAGTATCGACAGTCCAGCAGTCAACCACTCGGTCCCTCCCTTCCCTCACGACGAGATACCTTCCAGCATATATCACGCCCGGTACCAACCTCGAATCCCGAGGCCAAGAGCACCTTTGGCCCTGCTGAAGCACCAAGATCTCATCTTCCTGACCCCCCACAATCCCACGAAACGAGAGATTTCCACGAGCCGAGAGGCCCTCGGGCTCCTTCTCCGATACCTCTGTCGTTCCCTATCCCACCGCTGTCAGCGCCGACCTTCCTCCAACTCGAGCTTGCCGCACAGCGGCCGAGTCCGCTCTACGTATATCATACTGGCGACATACCCTACGAGTCGAGTGCAGTCAAGTTCGAACGGTTGAAGAATTTCCTGCTGCTCCCTCCCTACCTTGAACGGACCCTGGTAATTGGTGCTTTGGCGTGCTTGGATGCGTGGCTCTGGACACTTACCATCCTCCCAATACGATTCTGTCTGGCGGTGAGAGTGTTGGTCGGGTGGTGGGCGTACGTGCTCGCCAAGGAAGCAAGATGGCTGGTTGGCTTTGTGTGGGAAGGCCTGGGTCGAATGTGGCGACGAGGCCGAATGGGGAGGAACATGTCCCGGGGGCCCAGCATTGACAGCCGCAGAAGCTCGGAGGCCTTCTTGCGCAGCTCAAGTGCCGCACGCGAACCGTTGCGGGAGCTCGGTGCCAACAGCTCCTCGACGACAGGTCTCGGTGATCCCAATAGTGTCTCTATGCGGCGAACGCCCTCGGAACGGACAAAGACTCGTCCGAACGGCTTCAGCCTCCCTCCACTCAACACCGCCACCCGTCCACGGACTGGCCCTTTTCATCACAAGAGGACAAAGTCTGTGCCGTCGAATCTGAGTTCATTTCACAAAGCAGACCTTCTCCAGTTTGCTGTCATCATGGTGAGCTCTCTCATCCTTACGCAGCTCGATGCCAGTCGAATGTACCATTTCATCCGCGCACAATCGGCTGTCAAACTCTACGTTATCTACAACCTCGTTGAGGTGAGTATTCAGCTTGAAGCCCAACTTCTGCAACCTTTCTGATCTGTGCTGTAGGTTGGCGATCGGCTGCTTTCTGCTTTAGGTCAGGACATATTCGAGTGCCTCTTCAGCTCGGAGGTCCTGTCGCGCAACAGCCTTGGACGTTCCAAGGTCGTGCTGCCGTTTGGCATGTTCTGTCTGGCTCTAGCGTATAACTGCGCGCACGCCATCACCCTCTTCTATCAAGTCATCGCGCTCAATGTGGCCGTCAACTCGTACTCCAACGCCCTCCTGACCCTCCTGATGTCCAACCAATTCGTCGAGATCAAAGGCAGTGTCTTTAAGCGTTTCGAGAAGGAGAATACGTTCCAGCTCACATGTGCCGATGTCGTTGAACGATTTCAACTCTGGATCGTGCTGCTTATCATTGGCATGCGGAACGTGGTGGAAGTCGGCGGTCTGAGTGTGCCAGGCGCCGGCATCGACCTTGGCGAAGACATGGCTGCCAAGGTCCCGCTGCACAATCCCTCGATCCTCCCCATGAGCTTCACCATCTTACCGTCATGGCTATGGTCCGGAGAAGTTCTCTCTCCGTTTTTGGTCGTTATCGGCAGTGAGATGTTGGTGGACTGGATCAAGCACGCATACATCAACAAGTTCAACAACATCAAACCCAAATTTTACAGCAGAGTCCTTGACATCCTCTGTAAGGACTACTACACAAATGTCAGTATCGTCCACATGAACACTTCACTTCACCTTGGTGATGTTTTCTTTCCTAACCTGCCCTACTTTCTCATCCCAGGCCTTCGTCGCTCCGACCCTTACCCGCCGACTTGGTCTGCCACTACTTCCACTATCCACGCTCTTCATACGCGCGTCCTTTCAGACGTATCACATGTTTCTCGCCACACATATGCCGGCTCCACTACCGCCATCAACGCAAACATCGTTATCCGTGGAGTCAACGCCAACATCGCCAGCAGTCACAGCGGCGCTTGATCGACTTGACCATCTCATCCGCCATGCCCTTGGCCGGTCGGTTTATGGGCTAGAAGGTGATACCGCAAATGCTACCGCTGCGGGTGGAGGAAAACTTTCTTGGTTTTCCTGGAACACCGACGATGCCATCGCTGTGACTACGTTGATCATGGTGGTATTTGTTGTCTGGCTGGTCCTACTCATAGTGAAGCTCTTCTTGGGTATGTTTCTCCTCCGGTACAGCCGCGACCGGTATGCTCGCATGAAACTCAAGGAGCACGCCGTCGCGACGGGCAAGGCAGAGAAGGAGAGCTTTGACGCAAAGGGAAAGCGGATCGGCGGCTTCGGTGCTGTTGAGATCGGCGACGACAGGCGGCGTTGGATCTATGGGGATGACCCTGAGGGGCTCAAGAAGGCGAGGGAGAGGGAGAGAAAGATGGAGGAGAGACGGGACAAGGGCGGTGACGGCGACCGGGACCTCAGTGGGGTGATGAGATATGAGATGGTCGCCAAACGAATCTGGTGAAACATTCCATGGCTGAGATCTGGAGTGGGGTGTGCTTGGGACATCTTCTAGGGGCCGCGAGTGGATTTTTCCCTTGCTCAGTGTTCATGTTAGTTCGTGCATCAGCGCAGGCGTTTTAGGGACTTATGGTAGCTTACATAGAGAAGCTCTCCTGCCAGGACATTTAGAGTACACTGGCCAAAGAATCACGAGAATTTAGATTGCCAAAGCTGTTGGATGTGATGTGATGAACGTGCAGGTATAACATGCGTGCAGACGCAGGAGGAGGATCGAGAGGTTATGATAGGCACCCCAGTGAGGCTAGGTACCTGATTACATAAGCATTTTTCTTCGTCATGACGGCAGGCAACTTGCACCAAGAACGAACCCAACATACAAGCCTGTCACTTTTTCTTTTGTTTTCTCTTTCCTTCTTAATCGACGACTACGTCCATGGTAAACCTTTGGCCACGAGGCTCATACTATCCTCGTCCCCTGACGTGTTCGGCGTCGTCTGATGCTCCCAAATCATGCTCAAGTCTACATACATACCCTCAGCGAATGCGCTCCCGCCCGGGTGGACCGAACACAAGGCGCCGACAGGACACACCTACTACTACCATGCCGAGACCAAGACATCGACATACACACGGCCCGGCGCCGCACCGGCGTCGACCTCTCCTGCACCGGCGGGGCCCATGATGAGCGCGTCTGCCAGCTTCATGCAGCACCATGCCGTGCCCAGCGTCAACCTAGCCGACCCGCGCGTCGCCAACGCTTTCATGGCGCAGTACAATAACCAGAGCACATCACAACCTGGCCAGGGCGGCAACCACCACAGAGGGGGGTTCGGTGGCGGGAGGGGCCGCGGTGGGAGAGGGGGCGGGCAGGGCGACGGCAGACCGCGGCCGCAGCCTGCGGACAGGCCGAGGTCGAAGGAGGCCATACCGGGGTGCGAGCCTTGGGTCTTGGTGTATACCAAGTATGGACGACGGTTTGCGTATAACCCTGTCAAGAACACGAGCTACTGGCGCATGCCAGAGAAGCTGCAGGAAGGGATCTTGGAGCTGGACAAGGCGAGGATACGGGGGAAGGCTGGGATTGTCGAGAAGAAGGAAGAGGTGGCGGCAGAGGAGGGCCAGGATGGGGACCAGGAAAATGGGGCAGTGGCAGCTGATGTTGCAAGTGATGCAGATGGAGACGCGGAAGCTAGAAAAGAAGAGGTGGGAGGAGGACAAGAAGAAGTAGACGGAGATGGGGCAGATCAACACGACTATGACAGCTCAGAATACGAGGAAGTCGAAGTCACCGACGACGAGGAAGGAGAGAACGATGGGGGCGAACATGCGACAAAACGGCAGCGTACAGAAGACCCGACCGAAGACGACCAGCCTGTGGAGTTTGACGAGGCCGACATGGCGTTCCAACTCCAAGCCATGGGCGAGGAGTACGGGCTGGACCAGGGCGAATATGACGATGGTCATATGGACGAGTGGCCGGAGGGTGCAGAGGGGGTGCAGCTGTCGGAAGAGGATGCCAAGGCTTTGTTCAAGGACCTCCTGAATGATTTCCACATCAACCCGTATAGCCCTTGGGACAAACTCATTGAAGAGGGGAAGATCTTCGATGATACTCGGTATACAGTTCTTGGTACCACAAGAGAGCGGAAGGAGGTCTGGGAAGAGTGGTCCCGGGAGAAACTGAAGGAGCTCAAGGAGCAGAGAGCCAAGCAGGAGAAGACGGACCCCAAGATACCCTACCTGGCGCTCCTGCAAGACAAGGCAACACCCAAACTCTACTGGCCAGAGTTCAAAAGGAAATACAAAAAAGAACCGGCGATGAAGCACATGTCACTACCCGACAAGGACAGGGAGAAGCTGTACAGAGAGCACATCAACCGGCTGAAGATGCCCCAGGCCACGCTCAAATCCGACCTCGCCGCGCTCCTCAAGACAGCGACGCCAGCACAGCTCAACAGCCAGACATTACCATCCCACCTCCCGCCACAGATCGTCACCGACATCCGCTACATCTCCCTGGACACCAAAACGCGTGATGCCCTGGTCGAGGCCTACATCCAGACCCTGCCTCCGCCACCAGAAGACGGAGAGGCGACCGAGGAGGAAGACGAGGCCGCGCGCAGGGCCCTCGAGCTAAGGCGGAGGCGCGAGAAGGCGCTGCAGGACCGCGAGAGGGCGGTCGAGGAGGAGAAGCGCAGGCAGGAGAAGAGGCTCCAGCACAGCAAGGCGATACTCAGGGATGAGGAGCGCGAGCTGCAGGCCGCGATGGGAGTGTCCAAGAAGGGCCTCCAGAGCCAATTAGCTAGAGCTAGAGAGGGAGATGGCGCTACCTGAGGCAAGAGGCAGTCTAACTGTAGGCCTAAAAGAAGGCGGAGGACTGTCGTTTGGCCCTCCTGTTTCTCTTCCCATTTATAATTCCCCAAGGTCGTTCGTGACTGGCTCCATGGTGCCGCCCTCCTTTTCATCGTAGTGGCTGCTGACACAATGAGTCAACATCGACCCTACCAGAGAGATTCCACTCCATCCTTTATTTATTTATTTTTATTTATTTTTTCTAGAGCACTGAGCACATCGTAGATACTGGGTTGGGATGCAATGGCTGGCTATGCTTGGGGGCGACTACATGCAAACTGAACAAGATGTTTGGATATGAAAACAAATGTGAGGTCGAGATCAATGCTGTCCACATATTGAACCTCATATCCACGTCCGAGTGGATCCTCAGATATCACTTCCTCGTGGCAACCACAAACAGCCTGGGATATCTCAGCATCACCTTCCCATCGGCCAGCCGCGGGTACATCTCGCCCAGCCTCTGCTCATACGCCTCCAAGTAGGCATCCTTGATCTCCTGCGTCGGCAGGAGGTTCAGGAACGGCATGAGCCCCGTCCCCTTGACCCACTCGACAATGTCGGCCGGCGACCCCATGACGTGCTGGTACAGGACATGCCACACGTCCACGCGCGCGCACAGGGGCTGCAGCGCGTCGTACCACTCGGCTGGCGACTCGATGGGGTCCAGGTCCGGCCGCCGCTCGGCTGGTAGTTGTTGGAAGTGCTCCGTCCACGGGCCCTCGAGCAGCGCCGTCTCCCGCATCGCCTTGTGCGAGGGCTCCTCGTAGTTGTCGGGCACCTGGAAGGCCAGCACCCCGCCCGCGCGCTGGCCGCCTAGTAGCCGCTGCACCGTCGGGATGCGCTGCTCCCGCCGCAGCCAGTGGAACACGGCGTTGCTGAAGAGCAGGTCCGCGGTGCCGGGTGCTGTTGTTGTGGTGGTGGTGGGAGGCTCGTACGTGTGCAGGTCGGCCTGCGTAAAGGTCACGCCGGGGAGGTTCGCGCGTGCCTTGGCGAGCATGTCGGGCGACGAGTCCACGCCCGAAACATGGGCGTCTGGCCAGCGCGAGGCAAGCACAGCTGTCGAGTTGCCTGGCCCGCAGCCTAAGTCGATGATGTGCTTTGGGTCCTGCAGAGGGATGTTGGCGACGAGGTCGTGCACGGCGCGGGTGCGCTCGCTGCCGAATTTGAGGTATTGGTTTGCTGACCAGTCCGGCCTGGCTTGGGAGGAGGTGGTGGTGGTGCTCTTTTGGTGGTGCTCCTGTGACATTTTGAAGTATGCGGTTGGAATGGACGAGAAAAAGTGTCTATTGTTGTTGGAGGCTGAAATGGTACGAAGGGGGGGCCCGCTCTTGGTATAGAATCTCCTGAGAATCATGTTGCTCAGTTGGCTGATGTGATGGTGTAAAGGGTGAGGATCAAATTAGGAAACAATAGAGAAAGAGAGTGTGTGTCTGTGTAAGTGTATGAGCAAAGTTCAAGACATATACGTACAACACTGTTTACTTTAATTCCTGCGCAAGAGTGTGGAAATTCTAAGCCGAATCCTAAGACAATGCTGCAGTATTTATATGCTAGCTTCGTACGTAGCTGTGATGAATTGATGAAGTATTAACGCCGGTTCTCCGCCCGGATCTGATGTTGAGGCAGACTGGTAATTCCCGAGCACCTGAACGAGCCTCTGTTTCTGGTTCCGAGAGCCGCCAATGCCGTGATTGGGTAGTGACCCACTGATCCTAGTCTGTAAACTACTCGACTACTTACCTAGATGGCTTGTATAGGATGCTGGTTCACACACTTGGTGATATTAGACTTGATCTGGCTCCTATGGCATCACACTTACCCTTTAGCATTCCAACCCAGAGACTTAGCACATCCCTCAGTCACTAGTTTGCACCAAGTCTTATAAAGATTGAATTTTCTGGTATAGCAATGTATGTCCAAGAGCCCAGTTGGTCTAATGGCATGATTCCTGGGTGGTTGGCCGCAGCACAGGGTGATGGAGGTTCGAGTCCTTCACGAAGTCCAATTATTCACATTTTTTTGCTGAGTCGCAGTGAGTGTTGTCACTTTATCCAGTGAATGTTGTGATCTTTAAAATATTCTTGGGTTTCTATCTTCTATTCTTTCCAGACTATTGTAGCCTACTCTGTACAATATCATACATGAGCAGCTGAGCGCTCCTTATTGTGGCGCCAGCAATCTGCAGCTTCAACCCTTTCTTGACTGCATCGGCATACATGTTGCCTTCATACTAGCAAGAAAACGTGGGATATTGTGCTTCGTTGAGTACGCCCTTTCTAAATTCCAAGTACTTAAAGTCCTCAGCGTTTCGCTATCGCTGTCAACACTATACACAATTTTTTCTTCTGTCTCACCATTCCGATTTCTTTCACACTATCGGAACTAAGAATGTGCTGTAGCCTCCCGTGTCGTAAATAGTATTGGAAGGCTATAGGTATTCAGGTCAGAATTGTCTCAAGTAGTCGGCAAAAGAATACTGTGCCGCTCAGATAATCCAACCAGTGATTGATTACGGTGCCAACCGCGAAGTAAACAGTATACCTTGTCTATCCGTAGACAATAAATGAAGTCTATCTCCTACCTCAGCAGACGACATAATATGGATATCCAACACCTTAATGAAGCACCATATGGTCAACCACCCGCTTATCCCGAGCTCCTACATTTGAACTTGCTATATGTGATTTATTTATTTTTAAATTTTATCACAACATTGTACTTTCATAGAGTCTTTGGCATTGAAGACTCGAGCGCTCAACTTCCATTGTCTTGATTCACCCATCAGACGGGGAATTCATTGCGGAATGGGGCTCATAGATTGGTGACCTAATACGGAGTGGACTGGCAAGCACCTTTTGCTCGCCGTCTTTCCCTAGTCTCCACTTTCTATCGGCCGCACAACCTTTTACGTACATGATAGACCACAGGGCCCTGACGCGCCCCTCCTTCCTTGCGATCGCGCGAGTGAAATGAAGTCTTTGCAACCCAGCCATACAAAAACCAGAAAAAAAACAAAAACAACGCGTGTGTCCGTGCCATGAATCGAACATGGGACTCCGCAGACCGTGTTTCGAACAGCATTTAAATCTGTTGATGCCACAATGCGACGTATTGACCACTTTACTACACGGACGCTAACCTATTTTGACAATTTCTTCTTGAAAAACAATTATAACTGCTGTTGCTCTTCCTCTTGACCACTGTACTGCATCTACACCAAGGCTCATAAGCACACAACAGGAAGAGTCCAAGGGGTCTTGCCCAATGTCGAATGCTGCCAGATGACAACCTCACCTACGTTGTCCCTGAAAATAGAGGACCATCATGTACCTTCCTGTCTAGTTACATAGAAGCTTGTAAGCACCTAATCCCTTGACCACCTACCACAGCCCAGCTAGTGAGGGTCAGCGATCTCTAAGCTGTGCGCTCTATCGATTTCACGCGTCGAAGATCTTAGATCGTGGATTTTGCGTGTTTCCCACAAGTTTGTAGCCCTGCGCCCGTTCCAACCAAAGGGATATCACCGCAGTCTCCCGCATGGCATGATCAAGATGAGAGGGCCGTGCCTAGAATCCGCTGCATTGCACGTGCATATATCGAGAACGTGGCGAGCACCTTGAATTTTTAATTCTCCATTCTTTCTTTTACCAAAGGCTGTGTGATGAACTCCTTGCCCTTGCCCACAACCATCAACCAAGCAAGGACGCGGTACAGTTTTCGGACCTTGCACGGCGTGATGAATGTCCGACCGTTCATAAGAGATGTCCTGTCAGCCCTTCTAAAACCCATTCAACCCAAACTCTCCTTTACATGATGACTTCACTTGTCACGTCCTATATAGTGTTAGCGCGCGACGATCCAAGGTCCCGGCAAAGTCATGAGAAAAAGCACTTACCCTCTTCAGCTCCTTGTAGGGCAGGCAAACGCAGTTCTGCACGCGCACCTCGTCATGAACACCGCACTCCTTGCCCAAGATTGTGATAGCCTGCACCTTGAGGCCATTCTTGACAATGCTCGTGGAGTGGCTGGTCACCGGAGTAGGGGTACCTTCCACACGGGCCCAAGAGCCGACACGGCTGTTCCAGCCCACAATCGAGTACGTGACCAAGGCGTCATGCTTGATCTCAGCATCCTCCAGGACAATAGACTCCTTCACGCGCACACCGCGGCCGATCGTGGCACGGGGTCCGATGGACACGTTGGGACCTAGCTTGGCAGTGGGATCAACCTGGGCTGAAGGATGGATGAAGACGGGAGGGATAATGTTGGCGGAGGGTTTGGCGAGTTCCTCAGAGCCATTTTGCCAGGCCTGCTGTAAATACAGCGCATTGGCCGGGACGGCCGACCCTGCTGTCTTGATCTGGCGCCAGAAGTCTTTCGTCTCGTATACGAAGAACTGCTTGCTGTCGGCCATATCGCTCAAGATATCCTGCTCAAGGCGGATGATCTGGTTCTTGCTCTCGTCGTCGTCATCGTCCTCCTGATCAAATACATAGGAGCTCTCGAGGTTCTCGGAGCTGCGGTAGCTGGCGAGGCGCGGACGGTCGGCACGACGCTTGATGGCGCTCTTGATGGAAGGGAAAATGACATCGGTGCTAAACAAGTAGACGCCACAGTTGATGAGGTTGCTAAGATGGCCCTCAGGCTTCTCCACGTAGTGCAATACTCTCTTGGTATGGCTGTCGCTGACAATGCATCCGAAGTTGGTGGCTGCGTCATCGCCGACGCGCGTGCCCAAGATGACGGCCTCGGCATATTTTTCGTTGAACAGATGTAGCATCTCGTTCAGAGGGAAGGAGCAGCAGACGTCCGAGTTGAGGACGAACAGGCGCTCGGGCTTGCCCTTGAGTATAGCATCGCGGAAATGGTAAAGGCCGCCAGCGGTGCCGAGGGCCTGGTACTCGCGCAGATATTTGATGGACAGGTTGGGGAAGGCGGACGAGGCATCCTTGATGAAGTCGCGGAAGACGGACTCGTCGTAGTAGCCGATGAGGTAGACCTCGTGGACAGATGGGACTTTGGAGACGGCGGTCAGGCAGTGGTAGATGATTGGGTGGCCGGCAACATCGAAAAGGGGCTGTGGTAGTTTGGTGGCACATTGTCAGTCAACAGCAACCAGCATGTTGTTTTGGGACGCGTGGGGCCAGCACCAGTAGTAGCTACGTGCTTGGGTCTCAGAATAGAGTTACTCACCTTGGGAACATCAAGGGAAAGAGGCCGGAATCGAGTGCCACGGGATGCGCCGCCTACCTAAAGACACAATCAGAGGTTAGCTTGAGGTGATTCTGCGCTGCGTCGTGGTTCCATCACATCTGGACTTTGTTCTTACTAGGATGACCGCCTTGGTTGCGCCGTGAGGATCGCTACCATTGGCCCTGGTCCTGTGTGGCACTTGTAGGGACATATTGACTCAATTGAAGAAATAGTAAAGGTTCAAATCAGGGAGATGCCAAGATCAGTGGGTATGGTAAGGAAGGGGAGATCAGGAACTTTGCTGTTGAGTTGTTGTGCAACTGGCAAGCTGGCTTGATGGTGGTTGGAGTTGGAGGTGTAGTGGTGCTGGTGTCACTGTTCCATCACAACTTTAGACCCCTGAAGGGTGCTCTCCAGGCAAGGGAGGGAGACCCCTGCAAAAGGTGGCAAGAATGCGGCAGGCATTACCCCTCCAGCCCTTTTGACCTCCCATCCTTCTCTAGGCCTCTGAAAGAAGGAGCATATATCACTTCTTTCCTTCTCATCATGAAAACCAAAAGTCTGCAGCAGCATATATAAAGCAGGCAAAATGTTCAAGGCTGGCCAAGTATCTCGAACTTACATACTTACTAAGTACAGAACATCTTTTGTTGCCAACGCTGCTGTCTATGTGGTTAATCTTAGCACTCTTTTCATGGTGTATTTACTTGGAGGATGGGATGTCTCACATACCCTTCCTAGTAGAGTTCAGCTTGATGTCAGACACGTTGCTCGCTTGGTCAAGGCCAATATCGACAACAATGGATTTACTCTTTACTCTTGCATGGTAATGATCACTCTTTAATAATGCTATTTCTCTTAATAAATTTTTGGACTTTTTCTTTCCTCCCTCTTCTTATTTTCATTTCACTTTTCTTTTTCTTCCTTTCGATTTAGCCAGGAGCTGGGATGGATAGCTGTATCCTCGACTTCACAACTGCAGGCGCTGTTTGGCGCATAAGATGTGCACCTGCCCTGCAGGTATGTTGGAATCTGGTTGGTGCCCCGCTTTTATCATCCAGCCACATCTTCCAGGAGCCTTGTCACATCTTTCATGCACCTCAACTTCTCTGGGTTGCAGTAGGGTCTGCTAAGATGCACCCCATTCTCTCAGCGAGACCTTAGCAGATCTTGACACTTCTGGAGTGTACCTGGAGAAGAACTCAAAGTTGAGATTCCTCTCAGATAAGGCACTCAAAAGACCACTGAGGTCGCTCTCCTCCCCCTTCCATCTCTGCTTTCTCGCCATCTCTCTCATCCACTGTCTCTGCTTTTGATTGCCATTACCCACTTCGTTTATACCTGCAAGGCCACACCCAAATGTTCTTCTTTGAAGATTGACCTCTGTGAATGACACAATACCCATTTACCTGAATTGTGATTTGAACTCTTTTGCAGCCTTGTCTTCTCCATATTCCTGGCTGTTTGGTACACGCCTTGCCCTACTCCAACATCAAGCCTGGTTGATTCGGAGGGCACCGACAAGTTTCCCGCCCCACCCAAGTAGGTCACCATCCTTTTCCCTTCTATGTTCTAACAGCCAAGAGCCTTAGGCTGACCACTCCCTTAGGTTCGGTTCAGCACGGAGTTCACAATGCCTCCGCGTGTCAAA
The DNA here is from genome assembly GCA_006503525.1 of Cryphonectria nitschkei. Classification (NCBI taxonomy): domain Eukaryota; kingdom Fungi; phylum Ascomycota; class Sordariomycetes; order Diaporthales; family Cryphonectriaceae; genus Cryphonectria; species Cryphonectria nitschkei. Next base: position 26,365 of record LAZJ01000365.1, on the reverse strand, counting down.
CCAGAGCCTGGAGCAACTATTCCTGAGACGCCTCCCCGCCGCAGCAACCCACGCCCGCACAACCCAACCACTCCGCGTACGCGTACGCGCGTACCCAGTCGCCCAGCGCCCTCAGCGGATTCAAGCTCAGTCTTCTCTCCAGAGGATCCACGTGGTCGCCGGTCGGGTGCTCGTAAGTGTGATCAGTCTGATCCTCATGGGCCCTGGGTCCCCTGCGCGTTTGCAATACTGACCAAAGCCTCAGCTACTGTCGATACTCGAGTCGCTGCTCTGCCTGTTCCACCTCCTTCATCTGACACAGATAATGACTGTGTTTTCATGGAAGTACGGCACAGGACGAAGATAGAAGTTGAAATGCACGGTACAATGGACATGCCATTCGCAGGCGCCGAGCCAGGCGATATCGACAAGAACCTCAAAGATATTGGTCAACATCTGAAGAAGTTCAATGACACCCTTGGCTCCCTGCAGCAGCTCGGTATCCATCACGATACTCCTCTCCCTGAGCTCATCCTCGTCGGAGATCAGTCTTCTGGGAAGTCAAGCCTCATGTCGGCAATTTCAAAGATTATCCTTCCTCGAAGCGATGGCGTCTGTACCCGTTGTCCCATTCACATCCGCCTCTCCAGCGACTCGGCATGGCGGTGCCGCATTTCTTTACAGCAGGACTATGCCTACCGGCCACCCAACAACGAGCCCATCACCGAGGCGGATGTGACCGACCAAAACCCTTTCCCGCCCTGGGTAAAGCAACAGCGGGAAGTCAAAGAGTTCAAGATGGTCTACCAGAAGACGGATCCCATCGACGACATTGTCCGCTGGGCGCAGATCGCTATCCTTAATCACAACCGCAATTACAAGAATTACGTGCCTAAAGACTGGAACCAACGTACACCCGAGGAGCAAGATCCCGAGGCGGAGGCACAACTTCTGGCTGAGGCCGAGCGACATACTGAGGCCAAGTTCTCTCCCAACACAGTGGCCATTGAAGTGAAGGGTCCCGAACTGCCTGATCTGTCATTCTACGATATGCCCGGTGTTTTTCGAAATGCGAAGCATGAAGAGGACCAGTTTCTGGTCAAGGTCGTCGAGAATCTGGTCAAAAGCTATGTCTCGCATGAGAAAGCGATCATCATGTGGGCAGTGCCTATGAACCATGATCCTGAAACCTCGTCTACCTTCACTCTGATACGAAACATCAGGGCGCAAAGTCGGACAATTGGGGTGATGACAAAAGCCGATCTGTTGCCACGTGGCGGACACGCCCAATGGCTGGCTATGCTTGCTGGACAACAACACCAAGTCGGAAGGGGCTACTTCATTACGTCTCGAGCCCCGCCTTCTGTAAATCTCGATGGCATCCCTCACGGCAGTGAGCCTCGCCGGGAGCGTCCGAGTCTGTCCGATGAACGTGCGGCGGAAGAGGCCTTCTTTAACCGACAAGTGCCCAGTGCCGATCGAACATGGCCAGAGGAATTTTCTCATTTTGACGATCGATGTGGAATTGATCAACTCGTCAAATTTTTGGCACAGGACCTTGCGCAAGAGTTCGCCAAGAATCTTCCCAGCCTGTCACAAAAGCTCCATGCCAAACTCCACAGCACCCAAGAATCGCTCAAGAGACTGCCAGAGATGCCTCAAAATCCGGAATACGAAGTGCGGAAGAGCATACTGAAGTTTACAAGTGACGTTCAGGCCCGTCTGAAGAGCAAGGCTTTTGCGGCTTCTTGGAGCGCGATTGCTGAAGGCTTCAAGGCGCGGATAATCGACCTCTACCCTCGTTTCCGCGTCAAGCCCGAGGGCTTTGCTATCCACGCAGATGGTAGCGATCGAGATAGTGTCTACTCAGTTAACAACTCGCCGAGCCTCTCGAACAAACGCCATAGACCCATCGATCTCACCACGGAGGGAACTCCCTCAGCTCAGCGACGCCGGGTGGAGAATGCACGTGTGAAGACCGAGGAGGGCAATGGCTCGTTTACTCTGGGCTCTCCAAGAGGAACTCCTGGTCCTGTGAATGGCAGGATTCCCAGCAAGACTCTCGAAGAGATCCGGGTCCTGATTCGCTCAGAGCGAGAGGCCGGCAAACCCGGAGAGATCCCGTACGACGTTATCGAACGTCTCTGTATGGAGGCTGTACGGCCGTGGAGCGCTCCCTGGCAGAAATTCCTGGACGAGACGATGCTTCATCTGCGGCGCGAACTGGACGCGTCTCTTGGCGAGTCCTTCCAGGACTTGAAGAAACGGCAGGTGTACAGCATCGTCCAGAAGCTCACGAGGGAATGGCTGAAAGACCACCGTGGCCGGGTCTTCCACCAGCTTGAGCGCAACTACAAAATGGAGACGACAAAAATCTACACGCTGGACGACGAGACCTTTGCACGTCACCGCGTTCACGAGGGAAACATGCTGAAGCGTAACCGGCATTTTCAGCGTATGAAGCAATACAACGGCGATCACAGTCCCACTAAGCTTGAGGAATGGAGCACGATGTCGGCCGAGGCCCGTCGCAAGGAGGAGATCGAGACTCAAAAGGAGGCGGTTAGATTGGGCGAGGATCCGTTCAAGGATGAGCTTGATGTCGCGTCTCACGTTCGTGGCTACTACCTTACTGCGGCCATGAGGTTCATCGACGTTGTTTCCATGCAGATTACTTGCGGGCTCTTTCCAGATCTTGTCGCCGATATCGAGCTGTACCTGGAGAATAAGATGGGTCTCACCCAGCGAACCGACCCGGACGTTTTCGTCTCTTTGATGGAGGAGGAGCAGTCTACTGCCGAGAAGCGACTGAAGCTCAAGGCTGAGCTACAGCGGTTTCAGCGGGCTGTCACAGAGCTCTCGGACCTCGAGGAGACGGTCATGAGGGGCTCGCTAAATGATAGCTCAACGCCGCAGCAGGAGGATCAATACATGAGAGATGTCGAGGTAAATGATGCGGAAGACGAGATCTGAGTGCGATGATCGCGGTGTGAGGCAGAGATCTCGTCTGCTCGACACCACGACATCTACATTGTTCGGTCTCAGCTGCTGGACAATACTTCGGACTGTCTCCGCGAAACGCTATACAGAGTTTAACGTTCCTCAGTAACACTAGCATCAGTTGAAGATCGACATCTGTACTGCAGGACGGCAGGATCTGTTTGCACTTTCTGTCAGGCTAGGGCACTGGCTGCTACACAGACGGTTCAATTTTTCTTTGTTCCTTTCTCTTGTTTATTCCTCACTTCGGCTTGTACGACGTGATACTTCCCTCGGCTGGCGTTGGCTGGCGTTGGCTGGCGTTCCCTTGCCGGCGCTTTTGAGTCGTGGCGAGACTTTACAGAAATTTGGAGGGTTTGGTTGGCCACAGTTGATTTGATGATGTGGCAACAGGTTTACTGGGAAGGGATGGCAGTAGCACTACTGGCGAACTGCGTGTGTTTAGGCCTGCTCCTTGGATCAGGCATGTGTTTTCTGGAGGAACAAAAAAAGATGTCGCATGAAATCACAAGGCATACTCGTGTAATATGAGTATGGGCTTTGTCCAGAGCGCAGGCTTGCGCCGTTTCCTTCTGAAAAAGACAATTGATGGGATATCGCCATGAGCCACGACAGGCAGAAATACAAGAAGAACTAGGTTCTAGTCATAAGAATTGTTGTTTATCACGATTACTAGAACACTCAAAAGACCCAAAGACTCCTAAGGTTTTTAGTTGACGTTGCCGCTGTGCTTTGGTGCTGTTGGCGGGTTTCCAGGTAAGCACTTCTTGGTATGTACTGTATGCACTTATCCCATTCTCCCATGTACATGACCCATCGCATGCATATATATATGCCCTTATGCACTGCAGTACCCCACTGCTATGTTACCCCCCCCCCCCCCGGGTGCCCTCAGAACTAGGCCTAGCTCGAAATGAAGAGGGATCAGCCAGCGGAGCCCGCCTCGTGGACACAATCCTAGAAAGTGACGTTTTGGCTTGATAACGATCGTTGAACGATCCACGAGGCAAAGATGCTGCGGACTGTGTTCAAGGCTATCCGAGGACGGTGACTGCGTGTGCTGGCGACACGACTGGCCGTTTCCCCACTGGACGAAGCATCAATGTCGGCATTCGCGAGATTCTGGACGGTATGCGACCAACCGCCCCCTTGCCCCCCTTCAACCCGACTCCATCCCCATCTTGTCCTCTTCCCAGGGCTGACAACACGGTGATGTGCGTGAGTGTAGCGGTCCTACGCGCCGGACTACCTTGGCTTCGTGATCCTGGCAGTGGCATACACCCTCATTGCTCTCCTCGTCGAACCCTTCCATCGACTCTTCTTCATCAACGACCTGGCCATCTCCTTCCCCCATGCAGAGCACGAGCGTGTTCCAGTCGGTACGTTCCTGAACAGCACTTTGACCCAACAAGAAGAAACAAGAAAAGAACAAAGAAAACAGCCTTGCCCTTGTGGCGTGCGCGTATATGCATGCTAACGGGTTCATTCAGTCTGGAATGTCCTCTACGCCGGCGCCGTCCCGCTCCTCCTCCTGATCGCCATCAACACCGTCACCCGCGCCTCGGTCCACAAACACCACGTCACCATCCTAGGCCTCCTCATCGCTTTGGTCCTAACCTCCTTCCTCACCGACACCGTCAAAAATGCAGTCGGCCGCCCGCGTCCTGACCTGGTAGCCCGCTGCAAGCCCGCACCTGGCACCCCCGAGAACACCCTCGTCGGCGTTGACGTGTGCACCGAGGTCCGCCCCCACGTGCTGCACGATGGCTGGCGGAGCTTTCCGAGCGGGCACTCGAGCTTCAGCTTCGCGGGGCTGGGGTACCTCAGCCTGTTCATCGCGGGCCAGGTGCGGCTGTTCGTGGTTGGCGGCGGTGGCGGCGGCGCGGGGCAGGAGGGAGACGAGGGCGAACAGGCGAGGGCCGTCTACGCGAGGGGTGATCTCGCCCGGGCGCTTCTCTGTCTGGCGCCGGTGCTGGGCGCGGCCATGATTGCCATCAGCCGGTGCCAGGATTACAGGCATGATGTGTATGATGTGTGCACGGGTTCCTTGCTGGGGTCGGTGGTGGCATACTGGAGCTACAGGAGGTACTGGCCGAGGCTGAGCAGCTGGCACTGCAGCGAGCCGTATCCTGGACCGAGCAATGATGTGGGCGGGCCGCTGTATGGGAGGCTCAGAGATGAGGAAGAAGGGGGAACGGGGCCGAGGACGGGGACGAGGACGAGGAGTAATGTAGGATTGGAACTGGGCGTCCTCCCTTCTTGAAACATGACAAATGCTGACTCTGGGACCTCTTCATAGCGCTAGCAACTTGGATACACAATGGGAATTTGGAGATGCAATACGAAGAGCTGCAGCAAGCCGTGGGATTGAATTATGGACATGCATAGGAAACAAGAGCCGCAGCGGTTGGTTTTTGTTGTTGTCATCAATGTGATTTAATGCAGGTTTGATGCAGGTAGCTTGGTGTGGTGTCATCCATGTTCTATTAGTACATTGGGGGGGGGGGGCATTATGTATGAGCATCGTTTTCCACTGAGATATTCTGCGGTCGTGATGCCCGTCTCTGCCGCCATGAACCCGCCTACCGATCATCAGTAGCCTCCTCTTTCGCCAGGTCGTGTTTCTTCAAGAGCGCCGTGATCTCATCCGCATCCCATAGCCGGTGATAGATCTTGCCGTCCTCGGTTTGTCCCACCGTCGCGAACTCAACTGGAGTCTAGTATTAGCATACGGAATAGTAAGGAAGAAGTCGGTTCGAGAGGTCTGGCAGCAACCTACGCTTCTCACTACTCAGCTTGGTCGAGTCCATCGTCTTGCTCAGAACCTTGACAGCGATACCACATGCCTCATCCAGGCTGCAGTCCTCCTTGTAGTCTTGCTTCAACAGACTCGACGCACTTGCGTTATTGGCACCTACGCTCGTCGCTTTCCAGCCGCCATAGTTGCCGGACGGGTTTGACTGGTAGAGCTGAAACTGGCGCTGGGGGTCCCAGCCTGCGTAGATGAAGGAGACTCCGAACGGACGCAGACCGCCGTGCTGTGTGTAGCCCTGCTTCAGATCGCACAACCGCCGGACTAACTGCTCGCAGGGAATGTCCTCGTTATATGTCAGGAGATAGCGCTGGGCGGCCTGGCGGGCGTAGTTGATGAGAATGTTGGCATCGGCGTTCATTCCTGCTACGGCACAAATCATATTGCTATGTAGTAGAATTATACATGTTAGCACAGTAACCAGGTCCAGTACGAGGTGGGAGAGTTTGGGGGGATGGGGCCATGACCAGGCAGGAGGGTGGAGGGCTAGAGCAACGCACTCGTTGAGGATGTAAAGCTTCTCGGCGGAGGTATCCTGCTCTAGTAGCTTGGAGGTGACTCTGCGCTCGGCGGCTAGCACGATGCCATCTTTTGCCAGGATGCCAATGGCGGTACCGGCGTGGGAGATGGCTTCGAGGGCGTACTCGACCTGGTACAGGCGGCCTTCGGGGGAGAAGATGGTTGTCTAGAGCGAACGGTAAGCTGTTTTGCCCTGCATTCTTGTGTGTCGGCAGATGCAGGGTGAGAGTGCCCTCTGCAGCTTCATTCCAGCTGAACTTCGTCGACTTACTCTGGAATCGTATCTTCGAGACATGGCGGCGGGATACCCGATCGACAGGTAGAATGGAAAGGCTGGTGGAAAGCGGAATGAGGTCAAATCCCGTTTGGGTACTCGTGGAGAAGGGAACAGATGATTGCTGGGGGGATTTTGGGACTGGGGGGATTTTGGGAATTGGTGGTTGGAAGGCTGGCTGACAGACCGACCAGTTTGCAATGCAGTGCAGTAAGTGATGCTGGCTAGGCTACCTGTGGTTGAGAGTAGAGTTACGTAGGTACGGGGGCAGGCAACAGGGGAGCTTCGTTGCAGCAAGCTCCAGGCACGGGCAGCACAACGCGTCAAGCTAATGAGGAATGGGCTTATGTAAGGACAAGCAAACGTTGCAACCTCAGGTTTTCAGCAGCAACAGCTATACTGGCATTGACACGCGGTAAACAAAACCCAGTTTGAAAACCATATAACTTAACCTTTAAACAGAAAACAAAGAAAGACACATCACAAGTATGATATCTCAGCAGCAAGATCCAAATGAAGCAATTGGTTCTTGGTTGCAAGTTGGATGGGAAGTGCCAGGCTGATACTGATGTGTAAGCAGGAACGGCATGAACAAAGCTAGACCCAATCAGGCTCTGAGTCGCCCCTCCCCATCCACCCTGGAGAACCGGCCGGCGCGTGCTAGCACATCTACTCCCATCCCCACCTCGACATTTGTGATAGTCCTTCTCCAACCTTCCCAAATACCATCTTGTCTCCCTCGATAACGCCGTAGTGTTGTTGAGTTGGCACCACAGAATCAGTGTCGCAACATCTTTGCGATCAGTTTGAGACCTTCTTCGGGCCCCCAGAGTGCATTCCTGCTTGTCACGAGAGCTCTCCACAGCTCTGTACCTGACCAAGTGGAAGCTCATCAGACAACAGTCACCCGTCTACATTCGCAGTCCCATCTGCACCGACGCGACGACCCCTCTTCAAACCACCCACAGGATACGGCAGGATATAACGCGTCACATCGATCCGAAGTCAACGGCAATCAAAACACTCTTTCAGACAAGAGCAGGAGGGACTGATCTTGAGCCAAGAGGGCATCTCAATTCGTAGCATACCCGTCTTTGCCTGTGACCATTGTCTACTGCCTCTTCATCACGGGCCATTACGGTGACCAAGCCCTGTCGCCCCAAGTAAATCAACTGCCCATCTGCCAGCCAGCGCCTGGCTTCGTGTCATCTCAGTACTTGTAATCTGTCACCAATCAGACCATCATGTCTGGTAAGAACCCCACGATACTTGCGGCGGGTGCATATGACAGCCCACTTCCCTCCACCTTACCCTACCTCCTGCCCCTTGAGGGCGCCACCACACCTGCTCCCGCCATCTCCTTCATCATGATGAGAAGCCTCACTAACCAGCTTTGGTGCGTACAGAAGCTGAACCACGCCGTTCGGTGCGCAGCACCAAGGGCCAACACAAGGGCCTCCCCGACTCTCTCGAGCAGCCCGCCGAACCGAAGCGCCGCGGCAAGAAGGCCGCCAACAAAAAACAGGCTGAGCCTGAACCAGAGGATGAGGAGGAAGAGGTCATCCGCTGTGTCTGTGGTGCCACAAGCCAGGACACCGATGACCCAGACGATCCCTGGATCGCCTGTGATCAATGCCATGTGTGGCAGCACAACGTTTGTGTTGGTATGAGTGTCTTCGACGAAGATCTGGAGGACATTGAGTACTATTGCGAGGAGTGCAAGCCCCAGAATCACAAGGCACTGCTTGAAGGCCTGAAGAAGGGAGAGCACATCTGGGAGACAAGGCGCAAAGAATACATGGAAGAGAAAGAGGCCGAGAAGAAACAGAAGAAAGGGCCCAAGAAGGGCAGAAAGCGCCAGAGTGAACTTCACGACGAGCCTCGCTCTGCTCAGAAATCAGCAAAGTCTTCAGCCTCCCCCGCTCCCGAGAAGAAGCTGCCAGCCACCAAGGCTGCTGCCGCCAAGCGCAAAGAGCGCCATGATTCGGCCGATACTGCTGCCAAGGTGAGCGAATCCCAAGATCCCATAGCTATGCAGAGACAACAGCTGACTGACCACTCTACACAGGAGCCGTCCAAACTGCGCAAGGTATCCGAGAGTCAGGCCGTGGCCGCTCCGCCCTACGAACCGCCTAGTGACCTGCCCGACACCATAGCTGGGCTGGCCGATGGACGTCAGGGGCCTGCGAAACTGCTGCAAAAGTCTCTCCTTCACGCGCTCAACCAACACGAGAAAAAGGGCGGTTATAACCCTGCCGATGGCGTCTCCAACGACTCTCGATCGGAGCGTCTAGCCATTGCCATTGAGCGGGCGGTGCACGATTCCCATCCTGCTCGTGATGAGTATGGGAAACAGTGTCGAACCCTGGGTGCGAACCTGAAGTCTAATCAGGAGCTCATCGGCCGGCTGCTCAATCATTCCCTCACTCCACCCATGCTGGCCGTCATGACCTCAGACGATCTACAGACAGAGAAGCAGCAGCAAGAGACCGCGGCTGCCAAGGAGCGTAACGTGCGCCAGTCGATCATCGCCACGGACGAGGTGCAGCCGGGACCTCGATACAAGAGAACGCACAAGGGCGACGAGCTCATCGACGACGGATATGCTGGTGCTGATTCTCCTGGCCTCCCGGCCCGACAGCCCCCTCAGACGGCCAAAGCCAGTGGATCGCGTTCCCAGCAATCCCACAGCCGCAAACCATCAGGAGAGCCGATGAAGATTGACACGCAGCAGCAGTCACCGACGAGTAATTTTGACATCAACAAGGTCTTCTCCAGCGTCAAGTCCCCCACAGCCACGACGATGCGGCGACCATCAGGGCCTGCCCCTTCCCAAGGACCCGGTGTCGATCCTGATGTCGACAGACTTCTCGAAGACGATGGCAACGAGTCTCCTCCTTATTCACCAACGGAGGAGACCGATCCGGACGTAGTGTGGAGAGGCCAGCTTATCATGGCTGCCACCGCGGATTTCCAGGCTGTCGCTAAGCATGTGGCTGGAGCTAATCTTTTCAAGACGATCAACCTACCTTGGACGACCCTTCTTCCCAGGAAGTTGAATGTCGGAGGGCGCATTGCCATGAACTCGGCTACCGAGTACCTTTGCAGTCTCCGATGGAACACCATGGTTGATCTCGTCGTAACCAGCCTCACCCCAGCAACAGAGGCTGGGAAGGCCGACTTTGACAAAATCTTCAACTACTTTGTGAGCAAGGAGCGATGGGCCGTTGTTGGAGACAAGGGCACTGGAAACGTCAAAGACACATATCTCATTCCGGTGCCGGCAGGCACTGGCAATCATCCCGAGTTTCTGCTCAACCTGGAAGAGAACTACCTCCCCAACAGCCGAACGGAGAATATGTTGCTACTCGTCATCGTCTTCCGAAATGATGAGAACACCTTGAAGAAGATCCATGGTCCTGACTGGAACACCAATCCCAGCTCATCGGGTCCATCACCCATACCGAACAACGCGTCGCCCAGCCCGGCGCCATCAACATTTCCTCAACGGGGTACGCCGATGGCAGGGCCTGCCTTTTCTCCTACTACGCCGCAGGTTGGTTCTGGTGCTTCTGCTGTGCCGTACTCCGGTGTCCAGGGCCAGCATCCCAACATGCACTCGAACGTCCAAGCCGGTGCTGCTCCAGCGCCAGCCCAGTTTGCAACGGGCCACCAGGACGCTGAAGCACAAGCCAAGGCTATTCTTGGGCCCTTTGCTACTGCACCGACCCTGGGCTTCTTGATGCCGCACGCTCATAAGATGGCGCCGAACGAGTGGTCCATCATCCGTCGTGTTCTGGAGCGAGAGCCCAAAGCCCGGGAGGACCTGGCCGTCCTGGGTTCTCTCATAGCAAAAGAGTCCGAAACCCGGCACCAAGCTACCCAACAATCGCAACCAGCACAGCAGCCACAACAATCAACTCCTACCCCTTCTCAGACGACGCCTATTGCGGCAAATACTGCGAAAGCATCATCCCCCGGAGCGATGCTTCCCTTGACACAGCAGCCCCAACAGGCCCCAAGACAGACACCCATCTCGCTCCCGACCATCCCTGGTATGCCGGCATCTGTCCACCAATCCTACCAACAGGCTCAGGCACAAGCACGAAATGCTCAGTCGCCGCCAGCTGCGCCTCCGGCCTAAGGATAGGTTGACAAGCTGTACACACTCCTTTCTGGATTCAGTAAAAAGCTTATCGGCGTTGTGCTGTGGGGGCTGTGATACCAAATTCTTATTCTTCTCTCTCTGTGTTTTTTTTTTCTTCTTTTTCTCTT